>KL285679.1:10583-87664 GCA_000699545.1 Podiceps cristatus
TACCAGGGAAGGAGTTATTTTCTGGAAAATGTGTTTTGGTGGAAAAATTGTGACCAGGTCAAGAGGCAATTCTGTCTGTGGTGCTTAAACAGCCCCCATTGCCTGAGGCCTGGAATCATTACAATATATTGCTGATGCCAAAAGGGAGGTAGACACTGGAAATAGGGTACATGATGTTGAAGGACCAACTGGCGAGGAGACAGGAGTAGGAGTCAAAAGGCTGGCCACAGACAATGCACAGAAGCCTACCCTGCTAATGGCACTCCACTGAATAAGGAACTACTGTTCTTCATATTCTCATTACTAGCTGGTTTTACCCATGGGACGAGAGCGCTTGAGAAGTTTTGCCTCTAAATTTGCATTCTTGCAAATACGGGGAAAGGGAAGCATTTGCTAATATTTACAAACTCCATACATGGTATGTTTAATATGTAACAGGACCACACCAAGAATCACATATATCTGAATTATAGCTGACTCCAGTCCACAGTCCAAAAGTTGGACATTCTATTTTTGTAAAACAGCTCCTTTATTATTGCTTACACTTAGCTTGGGCACTTGTGTGTCCTAGGCTGACCCTCACTTGGGGTGAGTATTGCATAGAAATCTCATCTGCTTCACTCAGTCTTTTCCTAAGTGTTCCTTTTATGATGCTTCCAAAACGTTTCATACTTAATGGCCGTCACTAGAACTTTATGGGACTCACTAGTCAGAAATAAAAGGGGACATTGAACTTTGATAGACCACTTACAGACCCTTGAGTACCGGGGTGTACCTTCCACTGACAGAAGAAGGAGGCACATTCTTTGCAGCACTTACCGCACAACCAGGACAAGCTAGACAGTAAAGTGCTCTGTGCCACCGAGAAACAGCAACTTTAAAGAAAATTTTCATGAGTGCTAAACACTATTCCTGCCCTGATCAGAATTCACAAATCCTGCCACAAAGACCAGCCAGTTCTCAGCTCTCAGAGGGACTGCAGTTGGTATCGGAGCCTTTGATTTAGCTAAGGCAGACCTTGACAGCATTTTCGTACTTATATAATAGAAATACTTTGCATTCCTCTAGCACCTTTTATCAGACGATTGATCTCCTTTGCAGACAGTAATGAATTAATGCTCACAATGCCAATGTAAATTGGGATTTGTTTTCCTTGTTCTGAAGATGGGAAAGAATGAAGCACAAAGATGATGCAACTCATTTAAAGAAGGCTTGGCAGAGCCGGGCACAGAATCCACATCTCCTAATACCTGAGCCAGTGCCTTCACCTCGCTCATTGCCCTTTCACCTGCACGCTGTGCAACAGGCGTTCAAGCTGGACGTGAATACAGAGAAAAGCTTCACCTGCTTTTAAAAATGGATGCCTAAACTCATGGGTTCATAGCTAGATACCAAGTGTGCTAAATGTCCGGGACATCTTCAGGCATGATATTTCACTAGCTCCGCAAAGCAGAACTTAAGTGACTAAATAAGGATTAAGAACCTTAGTTGTATTCATGCATTTATTTTTAAAAAAAATCTTTCCCTTTTTCTAATAAGCATTTCTAAGAGGTTATGCTGAGTATGCAAGTATCACAGGAATGAAAAAGTTATTATGAAAAGAAAAAGAAACTGCTTTTCCTTTACTGGTGTCTGTATGCCTATCTGATATGTCATAATAACCATGGCTGATTTTATTTGCAAACATTTGGCAAAGTTACCAGGAAATATGTGCATGGACTAGACCTGACAGTACGTGGTTTTGAACATAGGAGCCCAAGTTTTTTCATAGGCTGACTATCAGGATAGCAACCTGTACTGTGTGGTCACCTTTTTTACCCTGCCCAATGACACTATCTCATTTCCCACTTACACCGACTCATATTCACATATCATGTCTATCTGTCTGCCAGCCAGACAAATTACAAATATTTGGAAAGAGATGGGAAACCACAATTGACAGTCAAATTCTATGTACACCAGAGACTGCTGGTTACTGTGATTTGGGTAGATTCCTTGATGCAAGAAACACATGCAAAGCACTGTTCCAGTGGAAATAAACAGAAGCAGGTGTAACTTCGAATACATCCCCATGCCTGCCTCTCCATTAATTCTGTGGTCCTGAGCACTCTCTTTTCTTGCATGTTTGAGGCTGTTTCTGTTGCAGTCTCCCTGCTCTTGTTCCTCCGTGCACACAGGGAGACATTGCCTACATGAATCTACTGATTTGAGGGTTATAGCTTCAGATCCAAACCATAATGTGAACCACTTTGGGGCTGAAAGTTGCTTTTCAGCTTCTGTTATTTCCTAAAATTATGCTCAGAGAAGAGTTCTCGGAACTCCTACTTGTTTAATCCAGAGCCACAACTGTCTACAGTTAAAAAAAAAAAAAAAAAAAAAAGCAGCAAAGATTTTAAACTTTCTATCTTAAAAACGAGATACCTGGGAATAATAGGTTATCTTACAAAACAGATAGCTTTCTTTTGCTCTTGTAGACGTCATTTGACAGGTCAGTTTGTTGTTTTTTGGGTGGTTTGGTTTTGTTTTTTAAACTGTTTGCTTCATCTTTGTCAGAGCTACTGCTCTGTTCTGCTATAACTTCAAGCTGTGTAGAGATTACCTACAGACTGAGTCTGCTACTGTCAGCTCTGGCTGTTTATTGAGATCTAAGGGAGAAAAAAAAAAAGTCCTACCAGTATTAAAATACACTATGAAGGCAATTCACTCTAGCTTGAAGGTCTTGTCCTTATTCTATAGAATCTGCCTTTTTACATTAACAATTCCTTTACTTTCCTGTCTGAATGGGCTTTTTGACATTAATATTACATTGTATTTCTAATAAAAATCCAGTCTTTCCAAGAGTCAGTTTTTCTGATGTTATCTGTGACTAAAATCGTTGTCAGTAAATACACCAATAGATTACTGTCCCTAACTTAAGTCTACTGTGAGATTCAGGTGTTGGGGCTGGTGGGTGCCCCGCTGTGCTGTACACACATACATGCACACAGTCCAGCCTGAGAGCTGTTCAGGCATCCGCACCAAAGTCACAAATTCAGAGCTTCCAGGACCAAGACAGCAAGTTGTCTGCAGTTCGGTGTTGGACTTTGATGCACAAATACTTGATCTGAGTCTGTACTAGTGTTTATTACTGGCACTGAGTAGGCACAAAGTTGTATATGGCTACTGATTCCTTGTCCTTTTTTTGGAAATCACTCTGATCCTAACATGTGCTTTCATCTGGCTCTTCCTGCTTTGTTGTTTATGGTTTCGTTCATAAGAATGGGATTGTGCCGTATATTTGTATAGCAAGTGACCACCACAGTCATTCTATTTTTTACAGTCTGTTTCCAAGCCAGATTTCTGCTTTAGCCCACCCTGGACCCCTCAGTTCATTCTGCACAAAGGATCTGAGATTTTCAAGCTATAACCATTGCTCAGGCCACGGACATCCCCCACTACGCTCAGTTTCATACTTGATCCTTTCCCACAGATATTCTCATCACTTGTTTCCCCATTCCTCTCCTCTCTCACTCATAAAAGAAGTCAATTAACCTTTGCAACAACCAGCCCCAAACCCGGCCCCGGAACAAGGCAGACGTGAAGGCCTCACAGCACGCCTCTCCAGAGGGAGGCAATAGCCAGCAATCACCGTGCAATTTGCAATTTTTCCACAGGGCCAGACTCGGTCTGGCTACCACGTTACACTGCATGAAGAACCTTTGTTACAACAGCGATTTAGACTAGGTGGCTTAAAGCCCTTCCTTCAAGCAGAGACGTTTTTCCAATCTTTTGACTTTCCTAACCTGCCACTGATCCCCATTTTCCTCCTGTTCACACTGTCACCAGCTCTCAAGCAAACCTAAAGTGAGGCAAAACCTGGACTCAACCCAAGTCCAATTCAGTGGTTTGAGTTTACACAAAGCCAAGGATGCCACATCTATTTTTTGCCGCGGGGAGCTTTCTGAAAAGCAAGCCTCCTGCAGAGATGGCTTGCTACAGAGAGCACCTGTGTACGTAGCAGAGGTCAGGCAGCAAAAATAGCCCGTCTTTGGGACAGTGCGGTCGGGAAGGCAGGTTTGTTTAACCTATGGTGGGACAGAGCACCACACACATGAGGCAGAAGCAAGCAATAGGGAAAATAAGGATGTGTTTTACTCCGGGTGCCTGACTTCATCGAGTAATTCAGTTCAGAATCTGGGTTTCCATCTTTCATCATCTCTGTTCTTTCTTACAGGCCTCACTGTTTAGCTGTGAGGAAAGTATTTCCTCAATAGTTATTATCCAGCTCATTCTTGTCAACCAGTACTTTCAGGAGCTTCTGATTTTAAATCCTGAAGTATCTCCTCTAATACTATGTTTAAGGTTCATAGTCATAACATAGAAATATTTCCATACACTAAAATAATATATATGCTTGATTTTAACCCTGTTGCAGTCCAGCAGTTTTCCTTCCATGCTAACAGTCTGAAATGCAGTTGCCTTTAAAAACCTAGAAAAATATACGTGCATTTTGGAAGATGAGCTCCAGGACAGGACATTCAGTGCAGCTGGGCAACGAGGGTGCATAATTAGTTAGTGCAATTCCAGCCTCACCATTCCTAATGTCCAAAGGGGCAAGTAGAAATTTATCATCTCGTTGGTTAACTGTGTTAGTTAACCATAATCCTGGGTTATGTATATAGGAAAGGTATTTTCTTATCTCATACAAAGAGTTTGAGGCTTGGTGTTTGAGTTCTTTTTGTGGAAGATCACTGATGCATTAATTCAACCTGTTGGCTAAAGATCCCTAGCCGTTGAAAATCAGCGAGTGGAGGGTGGTAGTGACAAAATACATTGTTTCTATCTTGCAAGGCAAGGTTGTGGGGCTTTGCAGGGACTTAAGCAGTATAGATAGCACCGCTCAGGAATATGCCATTTCTAACATGCAATTAGGAGCTACAACTGTAATCAATCTTTATACAAATCTGGAACTGTGCACAATACCTCCAGGTTTTCCACTCTCCATTTTTGCATTTCTCAGTGAAATGCACTTCATAGAGATTGGATTTCTTAGCCAAAATATATGGTAATATTGAGCAAAGACATTGTCTGATAGATACCTGTAATTATGCTTGTTTCATCAGAATAACTATGTCTGGGCTTCTGGTTCTGCAAGACATATTTTAATTTCACTTATCCGAGGAAGAGTCCACACCAAATAACGGAAAGTAATTCAGAGATTCCTAATTTAGCATCTCCAGATGGCTCTGCATGGAGGATAACCACTCAAGACACTTGCTTCAGTCCAGAAGCAATATAGGTGCATTACATACAGGCTGATAAACCCTGCCACTCCACAAGGGTCATTACGACATCTTGGAACAGTCTGGATTTTAATAGCCCTGTCTAGAGTGCATCAGAGATTCCCTGTGAGCAATGATATGTTTGTAAATAACATTCCTGGGAGCCAGGCCCTGTCCTGGGAGGAAGAAAGATGCCACGAATCGGCTGCCCCATGCTGCTCCGGGATCGCTCCGCTGCCTCAGCCGGTGCGGCTGCGGGAGCAAGGCAGTGGCAGAGCTGGGCTGCGAAGCCGGACTGGGCTGGGGGACTGAAGGTGGGAAGGTGGAAGAGCTGGAGCCCTGCTGTGGAAGTGGAGGAACCATAGGTGTATCAGAGACAGGCGGTGACATGGTGGGAAAAGTTGCTGAGGACTCAGACGGAGGTCTGAGGAAAACACAGTTTAAGAAGGGATAATTCCCTGTGTGTCTGCGTGTGACCAGACTTTCCGCAGCTGCAAGTGGCTGTCTTGGCTGAATGCCCTTCAGCAACAGCCTGGAGCAGCAACAGCCTGGAGCAACAACAGCTCCGATTCCTTTCACAGCGCTCTGCCTGCCACAGGCACCGTACCAGGATAACCTCCCTAAAACCAGTGGCCTTAACTGCAGACACCTGAGGCAAAATTTAATCCCATGTGTTCAATTCACAGCATATGGTTTTCATTTGTCTGCAGCCCTTCTGCACGCAGATGGGTATGTCCTGGGTACATGCTGTTTACCTATGAGGAATCTGAAGCATTTAGTGGCATGCCAGCATCAGGGCAGTCACTGCCGTGCTGGAGCTGCCCCTTGGCCCTGACGTGATATCCTGTCTGAACGGCTGCCAGTGCTCTGGGCTTCCCATCTTCTTGATCCATCTGAACTCGTAATATTCATTTGAGGGTGAGCTGAGGCCACATAATTTTCTGCCTGTTTGAAAAGACCCGTGTGCATCCTATGCACTATGAGATTCTTCTAGCTTTGTCCACCAAATAATAATGTTTTTTATACAAGTCATAAGGATGGCCTGAAAAAAGTCACTCTAATTTCACTTGAGAAGTGAATTCATATCAGTATGGGGAAACTGATATGGACACTGCCATCACAGCTTTGACAGATGAGTACCAACAAAACTCAGTGCTGTAGTTCAAGTCTTCTCCAGCTATTCCATTTGCTTGATTGCTTGGTTTGGTAGGAAGAAAACCATGATGGGGCGTTATTTTATTCTCTCCACTCCCATGAAGAGGGACATAATCCCCATTCAGACAGTTACTTTGATGTATAGTTTTTTCTCTCCAGTTTAGCTTTGGGTGCTTTGAGTAATTCAACACTTTAAACTGAAGAGACACTTTTCTTCTTTAAAATAAAGTTCATGGGCATTATATATTCTAGTTGGGGGAGGGCTCCCTTTTTTCTTTATGGAAGTTCCCTAACAGAAAGGTATTTGTGTCATGAAGTGCATGAACATCCAACACAGTAAGGCTCATAGAACTAACTGCACAAACTCTGTAGATTTGATCTGTACAAAACCAGTAGAAGTTTCTTTGGGTTTTCTTCTTGTCAGACAGTCCAGGCAGAGCTGTACTACTGTAGTAACTGGGCTAATGGGCATCTGGACACAATCTCTGGGCAGAAAGAGAGGACATATCTGGAAAGACATGGAAGGATGAAACTCCTAAACATAGATATCCAAGTTAGGTGCATACACCATGTTTTCAAGAAGCCTCCAGAGCACAATTAAGTGTGCTGATATTACTTCCCTACATCCATTGCATAATTGCCTACCTCTGTACCCCCTCTGGGTGCCTATGTGAGGAAACTGATCCAAATTTTTCATTAGCTAATTATATGAAGATAATGAGAAAAATATATACCATGTAGGCAAGCACTTAGGCAAATCTCTATCTGCACTTAAATTAACCACTAATATTCTGGAATAGGAGTATCTGCATAACCCTTTACATTGTTTAAAATCTCTTCAAGTTACATAAGAGTAGCTTTCCCTTGCAGAGAAACAGAGTTTCATGTTGCAGTGTAGCTGAGTTGCTTTGCACAATCTTTTATTGTCACTGATTTGACATTTTTAGCTTTTTTAGGCCCTGAAAACTGCTTTTATTTCCTGATTTAGATTTTAAGCTCTTTGAGGCAGAAATCATGTTTGTGTGTGTTCATACAGCAGAAGTGGGTCTTGCTGTATGACTGTGGTTTGTAAACATTACCACAATATAAATAGTATATTAATCATTAATTATATTGCTGATACATTGCTATATCTTAAGTGGTGGCACTGTCTCTGGCTCTCTTTGGTTCCTCACAGAGATGAGGTCAAGACATTTCCATAATTAAAACATTTGTCTGAAGTCATGGTTGCCCCAGATCTTCCTGGAACAGATTCTCCTCAAAAGGAGAGCAGGAGGTGTCCACCAGTGCTTGGCAACTGGTTGACCTGCAGAAAAAGAGCCCTGGGTTCAATGTCCCTGAGGCTGAGGAGAGCCAGAAAGTGACTGTGCAAGAAGGAGCCACTGGAACGGGCTGTTTTTCCACCTCGTTTGCCTGCGTTCAAGTGCACAACTGAGATGTCAAAGCTCAAGAGCTAGTTTCGGGTGCTGCCTCACAAAAGCACCTAATTCCATAACTGAGTTAAACTACTAAATGGAGGCAAGAAAGAGAACTTCAGACACCCCTTTCTTCAGCATTTTCTGCTGCTCTGAATGCTGGGATGCCTGTTCTCAACCTCAACTTTACGTATCTATCCCTGCTTACTTGCTCAGTAACTAGGCACCATATTTCAGGTACGCACGATCCTGTTTTGATATAGGCAGTGTAGTAGGGACTTTAATACACAAAGAAGATGCAGCATCACAGTAAAGCTATGTGCAAATGATGTCTCAATGCCTCAGTTCCTCCCTTGCAAAAGGAAGAATACTGGTGTGTCCTACACGAGTACTGTGAGGATAAACTGAAGTGTGGAAACAGGACGGGAATGGATGGGAATGAAGGTCAAAGGCAGAAGTTACAGTCTGAGTGACTGTATGTCAAGTAACAAGAATTACTCACATGCATAGGGAGAAATTACTGTGAACAAGCCCTACCTTGGATGAGGCTTTTTAATTTGTCCAGGCACTTAGCAAAACCATGTGTAAATTCTTTGAGCTTTACCAGGAATAAGAATCCCCACTCTTGAGCTGTGCCTGCCTGAGCGTTTTCTTTCTGACCGTCACAATCATCTGCTACTATTTGAGTCCCAGTAATCCTACATGTCTTCATGTGTAAACTCCAGTTCTGAGCCACACTACCTCAGGTTGCCTTGATGTCAAGTGTCTCTAGAGCAGATAGGTCCAGGCTTTGCCAAGTATAGCCTCTTCACAGGCAATGTCAAAATGTTGATCAGCGGAACATTAGGATATGTATGAATGCTTGTTTTCTTTTCAACCCTTATCAGGCACGTGTTTCCAAGTCTCTTGAAATCAAGACATAAGAGCAATTTCATTGTTTGTTCATTATTAGAAATAACACTCATTATTCAGTAGATGTGTTGATGTTTCTCAGAAGAGATCAAGCGCGACTGTGTGTCCAGAAGGGATAGGCCTAAAGGTTAGACATCAGACAATCAGTGAAAGCAACAAAGTAAATGGAAGGGAAAGGTAGGACAAAGGTGACATTTTCAGCTGGACAGCTGGAGAAAGTGAATACCCAAGTACCTTTCTACCACTTTAAAAGCTTGTATTTGGTAGATAATGTCACCGAAACGAGGAGAGGCCTGGAAAGAGAGACAACAGTCTGAGTAAGCAGAGAGAAGGGAAGGTGTTTCATGATGGAAAAGAAAACAGAAAGGTGAGATCAGCAGAGACTTTTCACCAGACAGACTTCATTCACAGCATGCAGACTACCAGCCTGCCCTTGCTGTTCATTTGGAGGAAACCATCGAAACTTTCTTTAAGAGAAGTCACCCATTTTATAGGGGCGTCTTTAATTCACATGCTTATCATATTCTACAAATGTACTAGCAGATAATTAACCAACTCTAATGAACATGGGCACAGTCGAGTATTCTCTTTCAAGATTCAGCTGGGTAAAGGTCACCAATTCTGAAAAATTAACTGCTTGATCTAAAAAGGCCTTGTATCACCTCTTATTTTGAACTTAAGTGATCTTCAGATATTATTTACCTAGAATTTACATAAGATCAATTCTATCCTGTTGTTTCTAATGGTCTATTTCAGTTAAGCTCTTTTGCAGCATCATTTTCTACACAGTATTCACCTTATTCCTCCAGGTAGGTCTTAAAAATATTCTCTTTCTGCTATCATCAAATTGCAACATTTAGCATCGAAGTCCTGGAAGAATCAGGTGCTCATTCTTATTATTGGAAATCACAGTGACATTACAGTAGTAGTAGAGCAGCAGCAGCATGCTGGGTGTCCAAGAGAAAATTCCTACTGCCGTGGAGGCTGGAATACACCCAAAAGCAGTGTGCTACACTATGCAATCCAATTTCACACGTGGTCTAACTCGCTGGCCAGTACAGAGAGGTAGGATCAAATGGGAAAAGTCTATGATTTTAGGGCACTTGAAAGAGACGATTTAAGCATAGTTGGAAGAAAAGGATGAAGCATGTGATTAGTACATTAATGGGAAGAAATTGGAAGAGCAGATAGCGCAGGCACTAAAGAAGCGCACGAAGAGAGAGAAGTCTAGGATTAGGTGCATGAGAATATCATGGGTTAGCCTTTTTTAAAGATGTTCAGACTTGAATTCTTCATCTGAGCTACTGCTGGACAGTCCAGAGCTGTTTGATACCTACGCAGATGGAAACCCTGATTAGTTCTGCCTGTCCATGACTGCTGTAATCCTATTTGAACCAGGGGCACACTTGTATGGGCAGTTGCAGAGTGTAGCTCAAAGTTTTCAAGTCATACAACAGTTATCATCCCTGCTACTGCATATCACTGTCTCTTTAAGGGAATCGGTATCAGCAGCCCCAAATATTTCACCCCCCACTCCTATAAATAACAGAAGGATCACCTGGCAATTGCATAGCTTCCTTTATATTTAACTAGTTGCTATAGCATCTCTACTGCAAAACTGTCATAGCTATGGCTACCTAAAGAATGTCTAACCTCTGTCAATTGTGTTCCTCTCTCTGTTTAAAGAAATAAGGATAGGAAATTAAGCTTCAAATAATTTTCTCAAAGCATAGTTAAGACTATCTGATGAGCTCCTATGCCTTTTTTAGACAGTATGGAGTCAGAAAAAATCAAGTTTATGAACACTAGGAACGAAGAATTAATGTACATGTTCAGGCAGCCTTCACCCTGCCTCCCTTGTGCAGCTCCTGCTCCGGGAATTGCTCCCATGCGAGGACGTCTTTGAACTGTGCAGGGGGGGTGGATACACTTGGCCTGCAGCCAAATTCCTGGCGCACCTCACCCCCAAAACACCAGATCTCTCACATTTGATAAGCCTTTTGCTTCTTTTTTATAGTCTCTTTGCCTTTATGCACTTGATGCAATCTAACCCTATGCTCACCTGCCGTTAAACTTGCCCTGCACAGACAGCTACTGGCCAGCTGCTGACACCCTTTCTTATAGGACAGATTCAATGCAGTGATTAAGTGAGGTGCGTGCCCAGGAACTCTTGAAGACACACAAAGCCCCCCTTTGATCAAAAGAGGGTCCTGTCGAGGAATTTGCTCCTCCATTCACAGATGGGAATGGTCCATCCAGATCACCTTTTATCATGAATCACAGCTCTGTTGAACTGCTGTGACTAATCCTTCTGGCTAATCATACCTCCAATAGGCAAGGCAGCTGGATGATTTGCACATAATTCCAGTGCTATTGCCAAGGAAGGGCGAGTGTCAAGGTTTCCCAGATATGTTTTTTAATCCTTTATTCCCCATTTTTTTTTTTTTCAGACATGGGAGTTAGACCTGAAGCGTGCTTGAAGGGCATGAAATACCAGTGGACAGCTTTAACTCTGCATTAATGACGCTTCCTCCCAGTAATAGAAGATCTGTCAATGAATTTATGAACCTCCCTGATGTGGGAGCTGGCCAAAGATCATGTCTCCCACTCTAGAAGTACTAAAATGAAGCAGAAAGCTGAGCTGGGAGATGCTAAATCATCAAAGCTTTATCCTTGTGATGCAAGGATTAGAAGACCAGGGGAATTCAGAAGGCCCTTTAAACTAGATGTACACAGGAATTCAAATTCAGGACCTCGAAGTCTGAGGTCAGAAACATTTTTTTTCTGCTATTATTTTTTTAATGAAAAGACCTAAACCCCAGTAAATCTATGGCAAACCATTTCTCAGCACTATTGTCCAGAAAGGAGTGTTTAATCATTTGTCTCTTAAAAGTATGCATCAGCTTTTATATAAAAATGAATCTTTGGATGGGATTCATGATTTAAAAAGGGATGAAATATGAAAGAGGACAAAATGTACCTCTATTTATTACAGTCCTTCACTATTTTGGAATTTACCCTGCTTTAGAAGAAATTGCTTTTAAACCATATGAATGGTAGTTTGGGTTTCCTCTGCAGTACATCAGTGAGCACTTTGGAAGCTCTGTGGGCTAAAGAAATAATAGAAACCGACTGTTGAAAACAATAAAAATAGCCTCTTGCTCTGCTATGTTTCCATCACCTGGCTGCTTGCTGTAGGCCTCTTTCTTATGAGTCACTGTGAGCAGGACAGTTTGCTCAGCTGAATTATCTACCAGAGCTCAGGCTGTGTTGTGAGCAACCTGTGTTACAAATGAAGTTATAGGCAATGTGATGCAACCAAATATTTGCATACCACTGAGGTATGTGCTCTATAAATACATAAAAGCAAACAGACATGATCTTTTCCCTGTGGTCACATTGGTTATTTACTATAGCAGGTGTCAGCCTCTTGAATAATTAAGATACCGACTAAGTTTAGAAATGGCTTGTATTTATTTATGTCTATCAGGTATGCGGGTAATATTGAGAAGTACTCACCATTAAAGGGCATTAACCAGCATTGTCTTTTCCAAGCTAAGTCTGCTGTATGACAGCAATACACTTTCTGAGCTGTTCTCCTGGTATTTCAGTTTTTTCATTAGCACATAAGGGAACATTCAGGTACTGTTATTTGTCTTCCAGCTTTTGTGGGCATGTAACAAAAAGCGTGCGGAAAACTAAGACTGTCATGTGGAAATCGCTAATGAAGTAATATAAACACAGTTTCAGTAAGTATAAAAGTTCAAAGTTAGAGCAAAAAAACAAGAGCTAGGCCTTCTGCGCTTTATTTTCTGGTCTGCTGCTAATGCTGACATCCTTGGACAAATCCCTTGCCAAGCTCCTACAGCGAGCTCCAGTAAGCCCAGTCCTGCATTTACATCCTCCTCTCTTCTGCCACCAAGGGTGCATCTCAGAGACACAGAATAGATCGGTCCTGGTACTATGAGATCATCTGAAGAAAAGGACTCGACAAATGCAGAGTATTGTTAGAAAAGAACTATGTGCTTATGCTCATGACTTTGCTTGTTTGCCCAGTCCCCCTCTGACACAATAAATAAGCAACAAACACAACAGAACTCTACAGGCACTAAGCCATCCGAAGCAACTCTGAACGCCCTACAGGGTTATCAGCACTCATGGTTTCTTTCCTATTTATCACGTTGCAAAGTAGAATCACATTTTAAAGCACCGCATGGAGTTGGTCAGCAGCTGAAGTACTTCAAATGATTAAGTTCTAATTGCATATTATGTAAACCACATTTTAATATCATAAAGGCTGATTATGGACTTCATTTTAAGTACCCTCCAGCTAGTATCAGCTGTTTTCCCAGCCCTCTCCATGGTAAGGGAAGGACAGTAAGAGCCTCTCTGACTGCTGTAAACTTTTCATCTCAGATTTTGGGGTGTATCTGGATGCCAGGCAATCCAAAACATTTTTCAAAGCTGGATTGGTCCAACTTTTGTTCAGTCAAACTGAAAAAAAAAAAAAAAAAAAAAAGGTAAAAAAGCCCCCTCTGTTTGGCTGTTTTGAATTATAATACCTGTTTTCTTCTTTGCTCCCCAGCTAAGCTGCAGAGGTAACATCCTGCAGAAATAATTCACTACCAGGTTGGATCTGCCCTGGGAAAGATTTAAACTTCTCTTTTCTGAAGGATGTGTGCCAGCATCTTGTATTATTACTATATAGAAAGAGCTCTATAGACTAAAACAGGAGATAAATTGGTTGCACTAAGATGAAATTCTTCAGCTGGATTTTATAGAAGTTGAACAAGGGTTTTATTACAATCTCTTCTGCCATCATTATTTATTAATTCATAAACATGGATTCCTCAGAACATTTTCTCCCAACACTTTCCAGCACCGAACACTGAAATCCAAGGGAAGATGAAACCTTTTGCGAGCAAAGTGGACAAAGAGGGATTCAAGCAGCAAAAAGGTCCACAGAAATAACTTTCCAGCCCATTAGCTGGAGCACAAAACCTTCATGAATGAGTCAAAAGGGAATAAATGTGAGCTCCCTAACATCTCACGGTGGCATCTCTTCACAAGCTCTGTTGTGGCTGTCCCTCTTCCCTCAGGTTTCCTCCTGTACTATTTCATTAGGCCATACACTGATTTCCAAGCTATGATCTACCACTCATGGAACTTTGATCAACACTTGGATTATCCAATGTAATTTCAATGATATATAAATTAATTATATCTATTTTGTGTGTCTGATAAAGGGGCATACCTAAACCAAGAACGAAAGGTCCCCATTTCCTACCAACAATTTTTTACTACAGATGCGCAGCTTCCAGGTGCGGGTGCCATCCATATCTGAATAAGGTATATATTGCCTGCATTTCTGTTTCAAATACTTAAAAAGCTTTTTTCCTTCTGTTTCAAAACACCTATAAAACCTCCCTCAGCTCCTCTCTGTCTCTGCTGGGCTGGAACAATATGCTCCTGTCCCCACAGCCCAGAGCTGTGGCTCTGACCGAGGTAGGGCTGGAGCTGCCAGACCCTCGGGCTGGAGCTGCCAGACCTACTTCAGAGCTCCAGGATCAGGAGCCAGCAGAGAAGTGTCTGGCAGTGACAGCGCAGCATGCAGCTGTGCAACACTCCTATCCTCCTAATGCATTTCACACTCAGCAGATTGAATTGCTTTGGTCTTCTAATTTCTTTTTCTTCCAGCAAACAAAACAACTTTTTCCCTCCTTTTTCTTGACAAAGAGTTTTGCCATATGCTCCAAATCAATTGCAACCTTTTTGATGCTTTGTTACCGCCCACATCTTGGGCTGCATTCAAAAAAAAAAACCCCCAAAAAAAAAAAGGCAGCCCAAGCATTTCTGTTCCTGCTCCAACCAAACTAAAATTGAAACATTCTGTTCATTAATTCAAGGGTTAATGTGTCTTATCATTCCTCTTCTACTCTGTACACGAGCAACTTCTTAACTAGAATTGAACCAATTCCTTGCTGGAACTAACTTATCTGACACATTTTTGTCTTTCTGCATGAACAGTTGTCATGAATAGAAAGGAATTTGCTCATATTCATTCACCAATCAACACCATTTATTGACTTAAGATATACTTCCCTGATTATCTTAATTTGATTTACTGCTGCACTTCATGCAGTTTTGTTCCTTCCTATGTGCTGGCACTAGTCCCACACAGTCAGCTGGGCCAGGGGGCTGATCTAGGAAGAAACAAAACTTTTTTATTGGTAAACCTTGTTTTGAGCAGGGGCAGTTCCCATGTGAGCATCCCCTGGTGAGCGTCACCATGGTCCAAAGGATGGGCAGGGGTAGGGGTGTCTTCTGCTTCTGGCAGCAGTGGGGTCTTAGATGAACTTCAGCTTCCGCCTGATTCTGGAAAATAGCTTTTGAGCTATGTCATTCCAGGTCTTACTTAGGGCACAAGACATCCGTATACCATACTAACTCCTAGTGAGGACATATTTATAACAATAGAATGGTCCTACATTCAGATATGGTGAACCACCTATTAACTAACTGCACTGAGAAAAGCGCTTCGTTTGGGCAATAATCAGGTCAACCCTAGGATATCTGCTGGCCCAGCACATTCTGGTGAGGAATCATGCCCCTTTCTTCCCCCCAGCTGATAAAAGTAAACCCACAGAAATCTGTTGGGTACTTCAGGATGTGATTTGTTTAGAAGGATAGGAATAAGAAGGCAAATATTGAGAGCATTAAAACTTCACTGCTTAGGTTTGACTCAAGATTTCTGTCATCTCCACTACCCCACTTCATTCTTTCCCCCTCTTCCTGCAAGGGTACAGGCCATGGGGGAGGTCACTGTGTACCCAGGGATGGGAAGAGTGATGCCAGTGCAGTCCCTCATGCTGTGTGTCTGGCGTACCATGACTATTACTTTGTATTCTCCAGCTGAAATGTGTTTTACAGGTACCTGGCAACTACTTTTCAAACTGGTTTCACCGCAACCTTCCATGTATTTGATATGTTCAGGTTTTTTCAGTCCCTGTGTGCAGTCATTCCAGGAATGGAGAGTTGCATTTTCAAGTTCTATATTCATTTTTTATTTAGCTGTTAGTTGCTGCAAATTGTTTCTATTAAACTACTTGAATTTGCTGGTGAGAATTTTCATGGAAAGCAAAAGAGAAGGGATGCAACTCCAGAAGAAAATACAAAAGATAAAATCACACCTCTAGTAATATAGATGCAGTTAAAACACAATAAGAAAAAGCAAGGGGGGGGTGTGTTTAGAAAATTTATCCTTTAGGTCATCTAGTTTATTTAATTCAGCTATTTAGTTTATACCCATTAGGAAGACTGCCAGTATAGCTGTCCTGGTATAATTATATTCACGGACAAAATCAACTTAAATGTTGAAATGAAAAGCCAAAGCACATTTTTCCTCTACTACTTCAGGTCTGCTTTTGTACTATAAGGGCATAAGGAGCCAAAGTAACCTAACTTAGTTCAATTTACATCATGTGATAGAAAAGTGTTTCTGTCACCTTTTAAATCATAGAAGTTTTTTAATAGTACTTGAGTACTTGCCTTAGGTAAAATACATTAAATACTTTCCTTATGTTAGTCCTCGAAGACAGAATAGGAATGTTATATGACTGCAAAAAGAAGAAAGCAGTTCTGAAAGGAAGGAAAAAATGAGCCATTCACTGGAAAATTTGAGAACAGCTGAAAACAATAGATAACACTTCAGGAGAAGATGCAAATTCTCCGTACCTCTCTCTTCAGCTCAAGTCTCATCTTAGCCCACTTGATCCCGTGGAGCTAAACCCTACAAAACAGTCTCTGATTATCTTTCCCTTGCTCTCTGGAGTGTTAGGAGTTAAGCTGTTGATGTTTGTATAGAACAGGGCTTCTTGAGACACAGGACACATTGAAGTACTACCACTTCAAAGAGGTCAGCAGCTCAAAAAAAGGATGAGCTGAAATGAAGTGAGGCTGTGGGGTGAATTTGCGCTCAACCCTGAGTAGCCGTACTCATTCATTCCGGTTCAGTGTTTGTTTCCAATGGCTGTTTCCATAAATTTGCAATTTACAGAAGGTACAGACTAAATATTCAACCCTTTTACATGGCCTGAGGTTTAACTCAGACCTGGAGCTCAGTCTGCTAAGGGCTTTGTTCCACAAATGTCCTTAAGGCAATTTACACATTGTAATTACAGATACACTGCACAAGTGTACAGAGGGAGCCACACCAGGGTCGCTCATGCTTGCAATTTTCTAGATTCAAATTTAAAAATCGTGGTGTACCCTAGACAGGTTATAAATATGTTGCTCAGAGGTGCAATACCTTGGTTTTTACCAGACAAATGCTTATGCCATTAGAAGCCCTAGATAAAGTTGCCTGACACTAACATAAACTATATTGCTTCTCAAGCCAAAATTAACTGTGCAGCACTTTCAGTTGATATCTTTATGCTTGTGATAAAGTGTGGGGAAAGGTTGCTTGCTTTGATAATACAAATACTGTAAAGCTGCAGAACTTCCTAGCACTCAGAAGCCTTTGCTCATTGAACATCCTTTTCCTCAATGCAAGGCTTGTTTTTCTGGTGAGATTTTTTTCTTCAGCGTAGATAAGGTTTTATCATCCTTGTCTTGAATGCCAAATGGATGGGCAATTGCAATTAACTCTTTGCTGGCTGAAGGCAGCTGCAGGGTGTGTCCCTACAATTTCCAATTTTTCATAAGCATCAAAGCTGCAGAAGGAAATGGGTCTCTTTGCCTGCTCTGTAAGCAATAACAAACATGGAAGAGGAATGCTGTTTATTTGGTGCAGCTGGGAAGAACGAAGATGATCTTCTTCCTTTATCCTTTTCAGGAATGCAGGCCGCTGTTAGGTAACAAGAAAACTATGCTAATAATTTTCCACCTAAGTAAGCAAGCATTTCACCACTGATGCTGTAACTGCCTTCTCTATTGCTACCAGGTTGCACAGGTAAAAAGGATAAAGCTCCTATAATAATCCCAGATCCACAGAGAAATTTTTCTGCCTAACTGTACTATAGAGATTAAAGCATTTGAAGATGCTGATCAGAGGAACAGTAATATTTATTTATTTTATTTTTTTTTTTTTAACAGGGCTAACATAATTTAGGTGTTTAGCTCTACATTCTTTTTTACACCATTAGATGCAAAACTTGAGTTTCTCCTCTTCAGGATGTGATTCTCAGAAGTAATGTTTTTTGATCAGAGAAACAGTAATATTTATTTATTTATTTTTTTTTAACAGGGCTAACAATTTAGGTGTTTAGCTCTACATTCCTTTTTACACCATTAGATGCAAAACTTGAGTTTCTCCTCTTCAGGATGTGATTCTCAGAAGTAATGTTTTTAGGTTCTTAATTCTCCGGTTGCATTGGACTTGGGGACTTGGGGCTTGGTGTTTCTTTTGGTGTCAGGACAGTTGGAATATGAGTGTCAGGAGCCTGCAGTATGATGTAGCATTTTGCTTTGTAGATTTAGCCCTTGCCTGCTAGCAGTGATGAGGGTGTCTCTAGACAAATGGGTGTAGATGGTCCCAGGGCTGATCTGCTTGCTCCCCAAGCTGCCTGGACACGAGCCAGTTCTGACACGAAAGTAAGGGCCTTAGCATGGCACTTGCACCTGAGGTCAGACCCTCTGCCTCTCATCAAGGCTTATGTGCTCAGGGGCAGGACCATGGTAACACGACTGCATGGTTTCTGGTTTGGATCTGGAAGCTAGGAGAGACCATGGGGATAGCAGATGTGTGGATGTTTGCACTGGACTGAAGCTGTGCTTCAGTTTCATCGCTAACACTAAAACATTCAGTTTCAGAAAGACCTGGGAAAACTGACAGAGATATTCTGGTTTTGGGCAGATAGTGTTTTACTCCAAACCATAATGTGAAGTCCATGACTATGGAAAAGTGGTGGTATGGGGTAATGCACTCAGTAGACCAACTGATGAGCTAGTCATGTGGGCACCACTATCAGAAGACTGAGGCACAGAAGGGAGAGTCTAATAGTGAGTTATGTGAGTGCCAGTAGAATTTCCAAAGGGATTTTAATGGAGGTCCTGAAGAAAAGGATCATTGTAGGCTTGAAACAGTGCTAGTCATGAAAGGTTCTTTGCCACTCCAGAAGATAAAACAGCAATAAAATTTCAAGAACCTGAGATATTCCTTATAGCTGTGTTGCGAAGGCCTAAGGAGAGAAGAGAAGCTGCAAGGGGAAATGTTGAGGGCCTCTATCATTCCCTTTAACATGCAAAAAACCCTGGTTTGTGACTATCATTAACCTTGGTTCAGTACTTCTGCAGTTGCAGGCAACCCTGTAAAATACCTGTCTTCCAAAAGACTCCACATGCCGTGACTGCTACATGCCTTACCACAGACCACAATTCTCTCTACCGTACCCTACAGCAACTTCTGTAGGGAAGGCTACAGCATAAACGGTGCCATAGGAAGACATCAGAGTATCAAAGGGCATTACTAGTGCCCTGCATTATTGCCCTATAAAAATATATATTAGATAAACAATATCCAGAAGATTTAGGAGTCCTACATTACAGGAGAAGACAAAATAGATAGATAGAGAGACAGACAGACAGATAGATAGAACAGTTCTTGGCAAGTTGAACTGAAGGAAAGTTCTTCCCACATCCCACGTTTGGTTATCGATAGACCTTACTCACACACTGGTGGCATTTGGGTTTTCCAGTGCCAATATCACTGGGAGTAACACTGTATGTCAATGACCATCTGGCCAAACTGGGGGTCACCAGTAGACACAGAGACCTCCTCCAGCCAAGTGACAGAAAAGGAGAAAATTTCAGCACTGACACGGCAGACCTCACCTTCAGCTGGGGTTGGGTGTTGGTTCACTGGCGCTATCTGCCCAGGCTGCACTGCCACGATATGGCGATTTTAGCAATGAACCCATTTGGGGAGCTCTTGCCCCAACCCCGTCCATCTCCAGCTGCTCGTTCATACCAGCCCCTCCACTGCATCAACACAAGGGTTCGTAGGGCTGTGCTGGGAACCAGATCACTGAAATGAACCTCTAAAACCAGCTCTTTGGGGGAAGGGAGAGATGCACCTATTTGCAACTCATCTCCGCTCAGTAGTCTAGCTCATGGCGTGGCTCCACGAATAGTTATGTCAGCATGAGTGAGGGACCAGTCTGCGGAGGAGTGGGGACGGTGCTCCCCAAACCACAACAGGACAGGGCCACCTTCACCTGGCACTGTTGCCAGTGTGCTTATCCTGCTGTATGACGGCCTCTGTGCTCCCGTTTCTTCCAAATACCAGAGGAAGAGGAGGAAGGAAATTGCTAATGGTCACCTTGTCAGCATGTGCAAATTTGTAACAAAGAGGCAAAAAGTTATCAAGGAACTCTTACGTAATGTTAATTACTTCTTTTTTGACTGACTACAAATAGCCTAAACTCCCCTTACTGTGTTGAGAATAATCTTGCATTTTGTTATAAGAAGAATGACTTTGCTCATAGTTTTATGTGGAGGGTTTCATCAAACATGGGCTGAAGTAGAACGCAAGAAAAATTAATTAAGCATAACTGAGTGTGAGAGTGGGAAGGGAATAGCAGGCTCTAAACAGGAAGGTATATCAGTTTAACAAATAGTATGGTGCTGCACAGATTTGGTTAAATAGTGTGATTCTGCATAAGGACATTCTGACATTGGCTTATGTCTTGTTTTCACTGGATGTATGCCACAGAAGACATAGAAACTAAAACTACATGTGCCAGTAGTGGGGGTTGGAATGATCTAAGACACAACAACACCATAACTTCAATTTAAATACAGAAAACCCTTTGAAGAATATGTGCTTTAATTCTCATGAAACTGTATCTTCTTGTGGGATCTGATTAGTTCTTGATATGGCTAGGACGTAGCTTGATCTAGCATGAAATACTTTTAAGCAGTACATTTTAACCAGGTACTTACATCTTAGTGCAGCCATTGTATAATCTACATCTATGGAAGTCCGGTAAATCTGCAAACTGATTTGTGCTATAACCATGTTCGGTGCGGTGTGTGTGAACTGAATTGCATGTCTGTCAGCTGGAAAATGCCAAAAAATAGACGTACAGTATGGTAGATTTCTTGGTCTGTAATTCCCAGGGAGAATGGGCAAAGCAGAGCAAAACAGAAAGTCACAGCAGGCTATTCCGTGGTCAATTAACAAACAAAATCATTTTGCTTGTGTGATGGCTGCTGACAACTGTGTGGTCGCAGTATCTGGGTGGTCCTTTTTCAGCTTATGTAAATAAACACTGCAAATTCTGATATGGCTGGACCAGGGTGTCTGTGAGTATAAATCCCATCTCCACAAGAGAAAATACAGGATGCTTGCTTTGCTGGCAGCCATTGATGAGGCTGGGCTTCCCTGAGATGGTAATTCCACTTTCAGGGTAGATAGTTATGGATCAAAATCATTGTGGTCTTGGGATGCAAGGTGCTGAACTAATACTCTCTTTGCTGGCTCAAAGATGTTCACAATGTTCTGAAGGAGTAGCTCAGCAGGTAGGATCTACTCTTCTGCAACTAATCTGCCCCAAATTGCATCCTGACCTCATGACTCGTCCGTGCCAAATGTGCACTGCCACATGATCCTGCAGAGCACAGAAACCGGTATTGATGGACTGGGAACTGCAGCCTCCTTGTTCCAGCTCAGCTAGAAGATGGTACAGTGCAGAGTTTCCCTTCCTTTTTAGCTCAAACTCCATTTAAATTAATGGACAAGCATTTTGCAGCACAATTCAGGGCAGAGTGGGAGCTGAGTTAAGCAACCTATTGCTTGTAGCACCTCGGAGATAAATGTGGCTCACAGACTAAGAAAAGCTTACGGAAAGGAAGAAAGAAAAAAAAAAAAGACAAGGCAGATTTTAAGAGATGGTCTGCAGTATGTAGGTATAGGGATAGGCCCCTATTTTAAACATTGTATAATTTCTGAAAATTAAAAACACCTGGAAATGAGGACTGTCAGGGCTGGTAGTTGTAGTTAGGATTCAGATCCCTGTTTGTTGGCTGATCAGAATTACAAAATAGTTTTACACTCAGGAGTGTGGTTCTGTTATTTTGGCAGGCTCTTGGCACAAGAATGAAAGTTATTTCCTTAACACGAAGACAGCATGAGGACAAATGCCTGAGAGATGGTGGAGGTTTGGCTTCACTGCTTGCTTTGGGGGTGTTTGTATCATCATGTAACATTAAGCACTTCACTGTCTGGGGTCCCTCTATAATCAATGAAGAGAGATAAGGACTCCTGCTCTCCATCACTCTGAAAGAGCTTATCTCTCCCTAGTGACCCCAGAGGAAGCCCAAAAAGATGAGCTAACTGACTTCGGCTGCAGTTTTACATTACAAAGATTTTCACAGCTATTCTGGTTTACAGTATCATCTCCTTCCTCTCCTTACAGGCCCCTCCTCAGAGATGCCTTCTCTCATTTACACCCCATCCAGTGGCACGCTATCCCTCAGTTGTGCAGCTGTGCTGTAAACAGCCTTGCACAACCACTCCAGTGAGAAAATAACAAAAAGGAAATTATTTTCGGATGGTTCACACAGTGACCACACAAGCTGCTCTATCAGCACCACTGGTGCACCCTTGTCAAGGGCAGGATAAAGCAGAGGCCAGAAGAAGCAATAGCACTGGCTTAGGGTAGTCATAATGTCCCAGAGTGCCTTAATCTGCCTCTGTGCTTCTGGAAAAACATTCATACTCCCGGCACTGGGACATGTCCCAGCTGTGTCTAAGGCCCTTAACAGGGTAAAGCTTGGGCATGCACCAGGCTCTCTCCTCTCTTTCTCTTCCAGTTGTCCCTGTGTTCATGGGAAAGAGACCCAGAAGCACGGGTGAGACCGGAGCAGGGGTGTGTTCCCGCATAACGGTGTGGGAACAAGGTCCTTTGGCACCTGCTGCTGAATCTGCAGGTACTTACTGTGAGCCAAGTCAAGTGCCTAAAAATAAGTTGAGTAATTTCCATCCCTGTACTGGTGGTCACCTTGGGTTGCTTGAGAACCTCCTTTTCCCATATCAAATTGGAATAGCACTTTTCCAACTTTCTAAGTGATAGCGAGAGCTGCTATGAGGACAGAGGCCACCAGATCAGCAAGGTTCGGGCAAGCTCAGAAAATCTAGAAGTCTGTAGTTCTTTTGACGCCAAATTTGTTGATAAGAGAATTCAGTGTAAGTGGGAGCCAGATTCTGCTGGCTGCCTATTAAAAGCAGCCTCATGACAGAGCTTTCTTGTGATGTGGCTTTACTCTGTAACTGCTGATTGTCAGCCTCTATTGTAACATCATTCTGCAATAAGACATCCATTCCTTGGGGGCAAAAGAAAGTGGATGCTTTGTACCAGTAATGAAAGTGCCATTGATTTTGCTGAGACTTGTTATTACAATTATAAAAAGGTCCCTTCAGACTCGAACACTGACACGAGGCAGTGAAAAACAAAATCACCCTCTCAACTGCAAACAAACAGTGTGCTGGAAGGGAGAGCAGAGTAGTGAGAGTCAACTAAAACAACTAGGCAGTCATATTCTGAGATAGCACCAGAAGCAAAGTTTACAGGGGCTTTCAAAAAAAAAAAAAAAAAGTGGAGTGATGGCCTGAGTTTGATGGTAGGCCCAAAATGTATCAGAGCAAACGCATCAACTTTTACCAGAATTTTTAACTTCCTCAGTGGAAAGTAGCAGAAACAGAACTTGCACACCAGACTGGACTATGCTTATGAAGACAGTATGCACCTGGACCCTGCTACAGCTGAGCAACTCCTCTCTACCAGTAGACATAAAAGAACATATCATTTAAAATGGTCTCTATTCAATAGTTGGCTTTCTATTTTCTCAGGCTGAAGGGTGAGCTAGCACAAATGCAACAAGCACCACTGATATTGCAAACAAAATTGGCAGAGAGTACATCCTTTGTGAACCTTGGTTTAGACTCAGAAGAAGCCATTCACAATTGGTAGGAATCCTTGATGCAGCAATGCAGAAATGCTCCTCAGCATTGCTTGGCTTTTTTTTTTTTTTTTTTTTATGTATGAGTGGGAAGCAAAAGGCAGATCTAGTCACAGAAGTGTCAGCGATTAAACAACCCCCGCTGACCACTTCTTTTTATTTAGTTCTGAAACACACTCAGATTTAGCCCAGGGACACAAGGCATTGCCACTCCGCTGTGCGGAGCTGCTGCTGACATTTGTTGCCTACCTGGAAGTGACTACCTGAGCGTAGAGGACCAGAAAAGTTATTGCAGCTCTGCTGATTTCTCTTTTTTTCCAACTGAACTTCTGCTTGTGATGTCTAGCTGCCATTTTAACCTTATTTAATCTTAACTAATATATTGGATCTTTTGCCTTAATTTCTTGTGATACCATTTTCTCATACAGACCTATAATCTGGACATCATATTCAATGTGATTGTTTATCTCCTTAGGCTGGTTGAGTCTACATCTTGCAGCTTCTCACAAATATCTCCACTTATATATATATACAGCTGAAATTCTCTACTAGGCTATTGTCATCTCACACCTTGATGACTACTGTTTCCTCTTGTCCTTCCTCCTTTCCTCTAAAAGCAGTTTTTATTGAGCCCTGCTTAATTCTACACTACTGGCTTCATCTCTATTCAGTGCTATAAGGGTTTATTAGCTTCCCACAGCATGGTACCTCATAAGGAATAAGTCTTAGGGTGGAAATGCTTGAAGGACCCATCTCTTACTAGCACTCCAATCCTGAGAGATGAGCTTTGCATATTATGTTTGCAACCACCCAAGCCTATGGACCCTGCCTGATTGGGAACTTGCTGCCAGTGTTAGAGTGCAGAATCAGGGCTTGAGAAGAGACTGTTACAAAGAGTATCCACAGTGGTGTCAAGGAGCGAAAATAATGATAATAAAATAGGGGACAGTTTAGAAGGATGATGCATAAGATCTGATGCTTTCACTTCTTTCAAGATACAAAAGCTCACTGTGAGCTCAAGTGCTCACAGGTTTATGCAAGCAGGCACATACTGTCCAGCACAGCGCCCTTTGCTTATGGCCTTGTTACAGCACGAGAACGTCCACACAGAACACTAACAGAGTTACTGCAGCTGTGTAAGTACATTGATAAGCAAATAGCAGCATATTTTTTTTTTTCATAGACAACTCCTACAGTAATAACAAATGTTCAACCTGAAAAGAACCCAGGGTGTGAATATCACTGAACACAGAAATTGCTGCATATATGGTTGCTTTGGCTTCTTGAAACATATAATGTTTGGCTTTACTATTCCTTTCCACATCTGTATCCTCGACTACGTAAGCTGATGTCTTACCTTTTTTTTTTATTAAACTCTGTACAGTAGTGTAGAAGACAGAATCAGTCAGTCCTTTGGTTGAGAAAGAAGTGCAAGGCTGGAGAGGCTATCCATGTGCAACGCACAGCAGACTGTCAGCTGGAAGTAGGACTTGCACTCACACTCCTGAGTAATGAAGCTGTTACCCAGTTATGCACAGGCTGATGAGGGTTTGATATTGAAAAAGGCCAAGAAGTAGTGTGAAGCATTAAAGGCAGGTGGGGGAGGAGAAGGAAGTAAAACATAGTATTTTCTATAAATCAGAGGGAAAAAAAAAAAGCAAGCTTGCAAAGAATGGGAACTTTTAAGCTAAAGAACATGTAGTATCAAGGTGACCATCAGAGGTCCTGAGGACATTGCAGGTGAACTGATAGCTCTTGTTTATAGCATAAAGTTAATTACACAAGGGAGCCTCTGCCCTAAAACTGATGAAACTGTGCTGTTGGTGAGTATCCCCCTTCAACAGTTTTCAGGGCTGCAGGGCACCGCCAGGTTAGTGCAAGGCAATGATGTCACTAGAACTTTGATGACCCAATCAGAGCCAAAGCAGAGATCTCGCTGCCATGTAGGAACTTGCAGGTTCAACAGCCCGTGTAATCAAAGCTGCACTGCAGCCAGGAGGGGAGGAGGTGGGCTCTGCTCTAGCATTGCACTGCCAGCCAGCTAAGGACAAAGTCCTAAGCAGCTGCTCTTGTGCAAGATGTCTGGGTTTTGGCAGCTTTGTACGCAAAAAAAAATGTTTGTAGCCTGTTTCTGGGCCAAGAGATAAGATGAACAAGAAAAAATTGAATTAACCTTTTATTAAAGAAAGAGGTAAATCATTACTAGTCTATGAGGCTGCTAAAGGGGCTTTTCTGGTCTCAGACTCTGGGTGTTCATATAAGGTGGAGCACACAGCAGGGCAGGCACACCAGCTGAGCAGGATGAATCGAAGCACCAGTTAGGGTGTGTGTAAGGCTCTCAAGGGAGGCGTGTGGGAGCGGCTCTTTACATGACAGAAAAGAATAACAACATTTTGCAGCAGATTTTTTCATGGGAAGACATGAGAGCTGAGGCTGCTCAGTGAGGACTGAATTGGGATTTGGCTGACAGGAGGAAGTGTGGAGTTGAGAAAAATCAGCCTTGCAAGCAGGACGGTGTTCACACACCGCCGAGGAACTGAGGTGAGCTGCCCCCTGCAAGGACCTGGTGTACGACACCGTTCCACAGAAGGTGCAGAAGACAGACCTAGCCTGGGACATCACACAGATCTGCCCTGTCATAAGAGCCTCCTAAGGCTGTTACTGTGCTTTGCAGAGCGCGAGCTGAGAGTGACACAGGGCATTCAAATCTTTGGGAACATGCTTGTTGCACGTTCAGTTCACCATTCCCTCCAGGTCTGGGAGATGAGCAAAACACAGGCAGAACTCACCAAGACACGTGAAGGACTTTGCTCCCATTTCACATTCAGAGAAAACAGACAGTTAGCTTTACCTTCAGGTACTCGGGCTGTTTCTAGAGAGAGGTAACTTCTCACTTTTGCACTAGCACTGCTGCAAATGTCAGGTGAGGGAATACCTGTGTGGCAACGCTTGTGCTGCCACTGTATTTATTAACAGGGCTGGTCATCTTAGCAGGAAAAACTGTGACTGTAAATATGAGCCCAAACAGCATACGAATAACAACCATTAATGGATTATTTTACACTGTGCATGTGTATGCATGTGTTTGTGGGGGTGGAAAATGCATGCAAGATGTTCTCACAGATTCTTGCAGAATGGAAATTTGAAAGTGGCATTGAAAGTGGTGAAATTACTGTGTGCTGCATGAAAGTAACAGAAATGTCGTGCAACCAGATGTTTTTTCATAAGTCTTTGCTATAGACTGGTATTTGCCTTACTGTATTCATAAGATTATGCTTGCTGGTAAATGTCCATACCAAACTGATGATGCACTAAGGAGCAGTGTTTTTAATCAATAAGTGTTTGTCTATAATGTTGATTTTATTCTCCCCAGCATATTCTTTTTCATAGGGGAAAGATCCTAAGATGAATGGGCTCCAGCATCAAAAGAAGATGTCAGAAGAATCTTTAGAGGTTAGCATCTTTTATGTGGATTTGGAGGTTTTAGACACTTGTTAAATTTAGGAGTTAAAAGAGAACAGCTTTGACTGATGATGCAATGCAATGTTGGGATTGCAGGAAAAGAAGATCCCAGCAGAAGGCCAGCACACAGATGTGTCAGATGATGCTGCATTCCACACACTAGAAGTCACGATCTCCTCACTGAGCCATCAGCAGCATCACTTCGGACTTCCTTACATTTGAAAGCATTCAGGCACACTAGAAGAAATTCCAGTCATTGCAAATAAATTTAGCTTACTGCTAAAAAGCCAGAAGGTACCTTGCAAAACACTCTCACTTTTATAATAAGTGATAGTACCCACATTCTTCAACCAGAATCATAACCCTCCAAACAACATAAGCTAAGAACAGAATAATCTGGTCCATTTAAGTAAGTATTTTACTTTCCTTGTTTGTTCTAATGGAGTAAAGGAATTATTTGGCCTGTCTTGATCTCTTTTACTCTTTAGGAATATGCACAGGAAAGAGAGTCCATTAAAGACTCTCCAGCCCCAACACTTAAGAGCCACAGAACCACAGGCTAATTCAGGCTGGAAGGCATCCCTGAGGCCCTCTGACCTGACCCTACTACCTGCTTGTAGCAAGGCTGAAAGCTAGGTGAGGTTGCTCAAGGCCTTGATCAGCTCAGCTTTGAGGATCTCCCAGGACTGAGACTCCACAGCCCCTCTGGGCGCTTGTTCCAGTGCATAGTCACTTTTAGGAGGAAATTTTCTTTCCTGATATTCAGTCAGAGTTTACCTTACTGCAAACTGCAGACATTGCCTCTTGTATGTTTCCTGGTGCATCTCTGAGAAGAATCTGTCTCTGTCTCCTCTGTAGCCCCCTCTCCTAGGTGGTGGAAGATCATTAGCTTTCCCATTCCCCTTCCTTTTTGGGGCTAAACAAGCCTTGTTGTCTCAGTGTTTCCTCCCGTCTCATGTGACCCCAACTGTCCTTGGGGTCCTCTGCTGGTCTCCCCCCTATAAGCTGGACACAGTTCTCCAAATGGAGCCTCATAAATACCAAATTGAGGTAACTGTCCTGCTGGCAAGACTTTTGCTGAAAAAGATGCTCCTTCTTGCTATTCTTGGAGGTGGGTGTGACATTTGCCTTTCTTCTTGACATTGGGGACCTCATCCAATTACCAGAGTCTTTCAAGTATGATAGAGCGTGGCCTTGCAATGACACCAGCCAGCTCCCTCACAACCCTTGGATCCATGCCATCCCATCCCAAGGACTTGTGCACATCCCCATGCTTAAGCTGATGCATTTGTTTATTGCGGTCTCTGACTAAATCTTCCCCTGCCATTAGTAATATTTGTCCCCTTCAAACTCTGCCAGAAGGCAGGCAGCTCTGGGAGGCTGAAGGCAGACTTTGACACTGAAAACTAAGGAACAGAAGGAAATGAGATCTTCAGCCTTTTCTGGGTCCCCTATTACCAGGTCTCCTGCTCTATCAGGGATTGTTCTGAGCTGGCAATGCTTTCTCCAGGGGAGGTTTGGGTGTCCAAGTTCTGTAATAAATTTTCACTTTTGAAAATCTGGATTGTTTCTGGCATAATTTCAATTTTAAAGTTTTGTGAGAGAAAAGCAGAAGGCTGTGAATGTTTGCAGAGAAAGATAGCTACGGACCCAAACAGACGGTTTCTCGCTTGGCTTTAACCGGTCAGATTATTCCTTTCTTAATGGCAAATATTTCCCATTTTTAAAGTTCAGTTCATAAAGAAATCATTATACAGGGAAAAAAAAATACAAACCCAACAACTCTTAATTCATTCCCCAGACTGTAGCTCAACACAAAAAGAAAACACAGATGTTTCATAACACAGCTGTAGAGTGAACCTTTCCAGGACTGTGAATTTGGCACCCTCCGGCCCCTTTGGGACCCAAATTAATGGCTCAGGGCAGATGGCCCCACTCTGGATGCGACTAGCAGGTTTCTCAGTGCAGTCCTGACGGAGCTGCTGCAATAGGGATCAGGAGATAAGCACAAGCTCCACCAGCACAAGCTCTTAGGATTCAATGGAGTCTGAACCCACGGTAATTTGTGCCACGGGTTTCAATGTTTAGGTTGTCCCACAGAAGTCATTTGCCAACTAAAGAAGCAACAGACACTGACTTTGCAACCCTACACAGGCTACCTAGATTAGGAATAGGACACAAGGGAATTTGTAGGGTTTGTCACCAGTTTAAGCCATTTGTAGAATAAATATGGCAAAGAAAGGGAGCAGCTTTTGCTCAGTCCTTTGTGCATTAGTTGGAATGATAATCCAGTTGCCTGAGGGCTGCAGTGACTGTTGTTGGTATAGCTGTAAATGATGACTTTCTCCAAGTGAAGAGAGGGCAGGAAGGCTACTGTTGTCCAAAAGGGTGTTCCCAAGGCAAAGCTGCCTTGATCCTTCCTCTTAACAGCCAGTGCTGCTAACATATATTCCTTGCTGGAGGCAGGTATACCTAGACACAGTGTGGCTGCCCACCAAGGTTGCTTCCTACACACATTCAGTGACTAGACTGAGAAGCTCACTGCTTTACGAAGATTACTTTCCAAATCTCTGCCATTCCACAACTGCACCATGTAACCTCCTTCATTTCCCCATTCCTGCAGCCAATTCCTTCCAGGTGGAAAGCCTGCAATTCCCCCAAACCACATACAGAATCAAACACCTCACTTCAAATTCACCTGCATTTCAATATTTTTTTTTTTTTTTTTTTTTGGTAAAAGACTAGAATTCTATGCCAAAAAAAAAGGGAACAAATTAAATTATAATTGTAGGAATGAATTTAATCAGTCAGGATTATCAGTTCCCACCTGCGCCCAGTGAGGGTGAAGGATTATCAGTGTTTCATGGGTTCAGCTCTACTACATTACAGAAGCAAAGTACTAACAGGATTACTTGTTGGACTACCGAACAAAGATTTCCTCTGTGAAGAATTAGGATGAATAAAATTAATGCTTTGTAGAAAGGGAGAAATTCTGGGTACCAGGCAGATCTCCTGTTCTGTCGTCAGTACAGTTTATGCAAGGAAGCACAGCAATGCACTAAGATTTTTCCTTTTGGGACCACGGAAATGGATCAGTCTTATCTCGTTGATGTGCTTTATCCGGATTTGCTTGGCACACCAGCAAGCGCACACTTACTGATTTCTTCTGAGCTTACAGTTCCATCATAATAGGGTCAGATTTTTCACAAGGAATTATTTAGCCTCAAGGGACAGAAGGGGACAGGAAAACAACACAACATTTTTAAGAATTAGACATGGCTTTTTTGCTAATAGGGTGCACAATGAAAGTATGTTTAATTTACTTCTAGAAAACAAAGAAAAAAAAAAGACTTGGATCAAGCAGAAAAGAAAGGGATTTGCTGCTAGCAAATAGACAGTATTTTTCACCTCCTGAAATACCTATCATGCTATTTGAAGCAGATATGATAATTATGAGCACTATGTCAGTGCCCAGAGAGATAGAAGAAAGAGTCATGCTGTCTCTCACTGGATAATTAACCTCCCATTACCATCCAAGAGGGCGGGATGAGATAAGCTGTGTATGTGACAGGCAGGAGGAGCAGAGCAGAGCAAAGAGGATCAGAGGTGTGGGAAGGCAAGAAGCTAACCAGTGTGCAAAAATGAGAAATAAGGGCCCTGTAAAAAGAAACGCTTCAGCTCACTGAAAAGCCCATGCTTTTCCCTCTGGCAAGAGACACAACATCAGAAACTAGGATGTTCTCACCTCTCCTGGCTCTACTTAACCTTCCTTAGCATTGCTCGTGCTCCAGATCTCTTTCCTCGCAAAATCTTGTCATTGTCCCCAAGGAGATGGGCAGTTTTGATGGCTTTCATTTCACTTATGGAGGAGCAGAGGCCAAAGACATAAATGTATTCAGTGAAGAAAAAACTGTCTGGCTGGCATGAGGTTGACTGCATGACATCCTCAACCCAGGGCCTCTGCTTTGTCTAGGGAACGGCTGTGCCACCTCTGACGTGGAGCGCCCTACCTTCTCAAACTGCTTAAAAGGTTATTGAATGGAGGACCAAATGTTGTTATATGGCCTACTTTATAAATAGGAGATGCTAGACACAGGAGGGCTGATTCATTTCGCCTGGCTAACTCTGTGGACCAAGGAGGGAGGCCTTTCACAAGGACTCACTTGGCTTGGCCTCCTGTTTTCAGTTTCCTGGGTCTGCTTCATAACAATAAATTCAGGGTCTATAAAATAGCTCTTGTGCATTCAATATATTAATCTTGTTGAAAGCACAGATGTCCATTTCTTCAATGGAATAATAATAATAGCTTGTCTTCCTTAGAGACTGGAGTGGTGTGAATAAAAGAGCTCTGCTAGACAGCAAAGTATGCCAAATGGGCATATTTTACTAGATGAGAAAAACAGCTTGTCACTTCTAATTGTTCAAATTATGTGTGATTCAGTTCTTCCTGCAGTTATTTTTAAAATGTTGTTAAGAGGGTATAATGTGCAGCTAAGAATAAAAAGGGTGTGAAGTTGTTAGCTCCCCTGGTAGGTAGGTGGTGATAATGAACATTTCATAAAGTTCTTGTTAACAGATCAATCTCTCTAGTGCTCAGGAAGTCTCTCATAGCATTAACAGTCTCTCACTAAGGTAATAGTTCTTAAGGAATACACACTGGGTTTGATCTGCTGCCTTTTTTTTTTTTTTTCTTAGTTATAACTTACAGAAATAAGCTAAAATCAGAGTAAGGGGTCAGAACTCCAGGATACCAAGCATGCTGTCAGTGTCCCTAAGTGGCATCCCAAACTGCTGACTGGGGACCCCGGGGCATGCTCAGCAGCTGGCTCGCAAGTCCCACCGTGAGATTGGCACGTGCCCATCTCTCCCCACAAGCCTACCTGCAGCAGACGCCTCTCTGCTTGTGCGGCAATCCTTCTACCAGGTCTCACTCCCACAGCGTGGCCCACAAGTCCGGCACTCGGGAACTGTTGGCTTAGACCTTTTCTGGCTTGTTAACGACTCTAGCCCTTAGGTGGGTATATATACAGCCTGCTAAAGCAGCTAGATTTCTCTGGAGTATCAGAGGAACTCAGCTCACACTGGTAATGAAGACATCGGGCAAGATTATTGAGGTTACTGAACCACTACCGTTGACAGCCAGATCTCAGCCCTAGACCTCTGCCTAGTGTGGCAGGGCTTGGAGACCGTGGTCCTGAACCAGCTGGCCATGCCAGCAGAAGTCTCTTGTGCCAACGCAGTTTACACGGCAGAGCTGCTTCACCAGTAAAGCTTGGCTTGTCCCTGTGACTTCACCTGCTGTTGCTTCGCTGGGTCATACAGTATCTGCAACCTCCACACACACCCGAGCTGTGCTCACTGCAAGTCACATAGCAGTGCTTGAACGAACTTCAGGCTTGTTAACATGGGTGCAGGCAGAAACCAGCTTGGATGCCAGCAGCGTAGTTGTGGCATGAAAGAGCTCAGCACGAGCTAGCTGCACTGGCACCTCTCCAGCCCCACAACAAGAGCTACAGCCATTGCTGTCCACAGGGCTACGGTGACTACAAACGGGGGCTTTCCGTTCTCCGGGAAGAAAGTCCAGGAGCTTCCTTTTAGATGAAATATTTGCTACTCATCTGTTCCTTCTGGAACACAAATCACTGTATGGAGCAGAGGTTGAAACCTGGGATATGGAAATGGCAGTCTGGAATGCAAGAATCAATGGGAGCTTCAAACCCCATTTAGGCTGTCGCAATGGCCTTGGAATAAGACTAACTCATAGTGAGAACAGGGAGCAAAACCCATCACTGCTACGGGGAACATCACATCCTCACACATGCAAGTTCTCACAGGGCCTTCTTGCCTGCACCTGGAGGCATTTACAGGCTGGGTGTATCACTCTCGTAAACATGCCCTAGTCTGAGTAAAGGGCTTTTTTTGCTAGGCTCCTGCATGGCCTTATCCTGCTGACCTTTGTTCTTGTTCACTTAACCAACTCGGTGGATAACCAGAGCCCCTTCAGCCTACGCCATACCTTGCTTTTCTGGCAAGTACCTTGCAAATCTTGTTACTGGCATTTTAAGTGCAAGCTTCCTGCAGGCACTGGAGCTCCTGCCTGTGGGTCTAGCAAGTGGTGACTTCTCCAGCATCCTGCAAACGTAATCTCTTTTCTGACTGGGGACTCTGGCACTACAGAGTTCACTTCACAGAGTGACCTCCACATTTGTACTCACCTTTTGCATGGGATCTCATCCTCTGGGGGAGCTTATCTCATCAACTTTAGATGTTTATGACGTGAATCTCTATCTGAGGTAGTCATGCTAAGCTCACTTCACTAGAAATAGATACTTTTGTAGTAGGACTTATTTGCTGTCTTTTCACCAGCAACTTCAGAATGAAATGAATCGTGCCCTAGCCATCTCTTTTCTCTCTCCATTAATTATCAGGGGCACTTAGTACCTCATTCAGATGTGATCTCACCCTGTGTGATTCCCTCTTTCAGGTGTTTGTATCATCGCCTGATTGTAATTTAGTTTTCATTGACATAATTGTAACTAAAAATCTCATCAGTTAGGTCTAGTTTGAGTTTAATGAGCAATTTTCTTTCCATGACCAACTTGTCTAGGTATTGGAATTGATCTGACCTATAAAGCAGAATGAAAAGGGTTCTCAAGGCATGGGAGCGGGCTAACATTGTTTTAAAAAATGTCATGGTGTGTCTCTTTAAAGAAATCTGGATCACATGTGTGTGAAAAACACATTGCTTAGTAAGCAATATTTGAAGACTGAAAGAGCTGTCATGGAGACAAGACTCCTGAGTCTTGCTCCTACCTGCAGCATTGACTTTGTGGCCTTCAGGTCACTTATAGCCAGCCAGTTTCCCAGGAGATAATGTGGGCTTGCAGCAGAGACAATAAAGAAAGAAAATGAATTCTTAGTATCTTGAAAATGAGTTTTAAAAAAAAGTCTTGGACTCAGTGCATAACTGTGATGGAAAACAATTCAGAGAACTGATCTGAGGCTTAATTATCACAGCCGTAAAAGGCTCTGTGACCTAGAAAAAGACAAGAAATAGGAACCTCAGTCCTAATCCCACTGATGTCAACAGAATCACAGCTAACATGGTCTGAGTTTCCAGACTTTGTTTTTAACCATTAGTTATTCCAATCACCCACAAAATGCAAGACACCTGATGGACATTTCAATAGATATGTTTCTTTTTTGAAAGAACTTAGCAGCCCAGTCCAAGTGCAATTTGCCGTGCTCTGCCAATGCACCATTCAGGAGCCAGTTACCTCTAAGACAAAGGCTTCTGGCTCTCCACCCTTTTTTGTAGAAGCAGTCCTTGGATGCTGTAACTTTTAATGGTGGTAGTAGTACCACACAAACTCTGGTTGGGAGCGGGAAAGGGAGAGGGATTGAGAAGTACACAAGCTGTACCAAAGCTACAATACCATTTTTCTGCACAACCACTTGGGAGGAATGAGGAAACAGCACTTAATTTCCGTAACTGTCTGCTCATGTTCAGGTTCCTGGTTCACATTCCAGATAAGGGTTAAATTATAATCCAATGGGCAAATCACTTTGAAAAGAGTGATTCATTTACTATGGTGAATAACAGATGTTTGTTTCATAGACAGAACACATCACTGGTCAGATTCCGATCTTGAATTATTGAGGCCCCTACTTAATGGTGTCAGGAAACAGCAATGTTTGTGGACAGATAAAGGGATACAGGTGGGTCTTCCTACCTCTCAACTCATCAGCAAAATTGTCATCAACAATCGCAGCTTTGGAGCAGACAAAGCGAAGAACCTATACACTAGCTGAGAAATTAGGGGCAGCAAAAATGTTAATTTTCAAACATGAAATACTTGATATTTGCCAGCAATAATTATTGACAAAAAACACATAGTAGCAAGAATGATGAATCTTAATCTATTAAATGTGATTGGTGTCTTAAGAAATTGGTGGAAATACAGCAACTCCCAGCCTTGCCTAGAAATGAGACTCGAACCAGCACCAGTCATGGATTAGACAGGGTCTTGAAAGACTTAACTTTTGCAACACTCAGCTATCCCGAAGTTTGAGAGATGAAAGGCTTTTATATCAAATCAGTAGGTTTCTTTGCTAACAGTAAAGGCAACTCAGGTAATACACAGGGGCTACAAATTAGGAAAAGACTCACTGTGGGGTGGGTCCCGGTCTGCTGGGAGGGTTTCCGAAGGTCTCTGCGGGATTCCTGCCCTGGCACAGCACCTCCAACGTTCCTGGGCACGAGAGGGCGGGAGAAGGGAGCCAGTCACGGCGGGACTCTTCACCGGCACATGCATGAGCTACACTGGCCAATAACTGGATGATAATGGTTACGTGGCTTGCAAGGAAATAGGAGACTGCTATGTATTTTAGAATAATTTTGGTGCCTGCTGTGTTTACCTGGCTCCTGCTTGGATACAACCAGCAGCTACTGTGTCCTGCTGCAGAGGGGGTTGGGGAGGAACTCCAGGATACAAACGATTTCAGTCAACAGTTCTTGTCAACCCAAGAATACATAACAAAAGACATTCTCAGGAATCCCCAGACTGGGAATAGCCTGAGCTTTACCACATAATCCAAGCCACACAAACAAGATTTTTGTGCAGACACAGTAGGGGGTTTAGGCAAATGCACAGGCAGGATCAGGGTTTAAGACCCCAAGGCAGACATACCCTGAAACCCTGATTCCTTTGGCTTGAGTACTTACTTCCAGTATAGAGTGTGAGTGAAACCCATCAATCTGAATAGAGATGATGAACAAAGAGGTCCCAGGGTCAAGCAGCAGGTCAAAATGAAAACAGAGAACAGAATCCAGACCTCTGAACTACCAGCTAACCACCGAGTTCGCTGGTTTGCATTTGTCTTCCTACAACTCACCTCTGGGGTTAACGTGAGACGTGCTGCCTCAAGTAATGCAGGCAAAGAAAAAGCTGAGATCTAGTGTATGAATGCAGATCTTTTTGGTGTAGGTTTCCATATAGGCATGCATGCTTTTACAACAGAAAGTATGATCCAAAATGATACCTGCCTTGTCTGCACGAGTATGCACGAGTGACCCAGGCATAACAAACTAACCCATGCATTATTTGGTGTTTACGAACAACAATGCAATACAAAACATCATACCTGCCAGTTCTTGTGGACAACTCTGTAATAACAAAATGGGCAGGCATAGCCCAGCATTCACAAAGCACCTTACGGTAACAAACCCAAATACCAAGTACATATGACTTCCCAAACAACAGCAAGACGACTTGCACATCTCCTGACTCTCATAAGCACCCCTCTCAGCCCAGAGTATCAGGAAATTCCCACCAGAAATGGGTAAAGCCTGGATCAGGTAACCTTTCTGCTGCAAGGCTACAAAAGATTATATATAAGAGAGTGGAAAGACAGTGATATTGTAGGTAATGGAAAATTTCTTCCCAGAGGCCTGCTCAAATGAACAGGGTGTTTTGTCCTTGTTTCAGAGCCACTGAGTAGCAATAAGCAGTGGGGTAACAGCAGGCCTGAGCCTGGCAGCAATAAACAGAGCAGTGCGGAAAGAGAGGCATGTTTATGGCTGTTGTATGGAAGCCATTCAAAGGAAAACGAAGGATTTTACAGCCTGGGTAACCTACATCATTTAAAGCTGGAGAGTGCTGCTGCACAGCCTTACTTCATAATCACTTGTAAACTCTACAAGAATCTGGGGCGAATTAGATTTCATCACTGCCTCATCAACTTCAATGCACTTTCCCACTGGTGTTACTTCACCTTACCTCAGACTAGCTGCTCTGCCATTACCAGGCTCCCATTACACAGAGCATCCTCAGCTGGGAGAACAGCAGGGCCTTCAAGACATCAGCTGCCCTATGGCTCTGTAATGCCTGGGCTGCCCTGAGAGAGAAAGGTCTTCCTTTGCAAGGCAGAGCATGTGTCAAGTGAGGGAACTCTCAGCACTTCCTACAGCTGGAATCTCTGGAGAGGGACATCTCTCTACCTCAGGCCCCAGGGATACCTCTTGTCCTCTGGTGGGCTGATCAAGAGAAGAGGGATCTAAAACCACCACCGCACATCGTGAATTAATTTGCATCCCTGCATCCATCAGCTCCCTCTGTTTGTGCTCTCTTCCGTTCAGGTAACCACAACTTCTGAACTATGCTCACATCTCACCCACAAACCAGCTCATTCATCTACCCGTCTACTTCCCAATCTATCCACCTTAAAAATCACTTACAAACTGACGCAAGAGCATTCACTCAGACACTGATGTTAATTTAAATGAATCAATGTGGATCATCCCCTTGGGTATGGCTCTCATTTATATTTAAAATCACATTTCACAGATTCTAGAAACAGAAAATTAGATCTTTCCAATTAAATTGGCACTTTCCGTTAATGCCAGAGGTCTGCCGTTTAGTGCAGTGGCAATCAAACCAGCCCAACATGTTGATTGCTGCATTCTCCAGCACTGTGAAGAAAATGATCTTTAAAGAAAAAGACTGAAAACATTTTAGCTAAAGACATAGAAGAGGCTAAGTCATTTAATGCACCCATTAAAAAAACCCTAGTTCCCACAGATGATGTTATTTGCTTTTGGAGTCTGATAGCGTTATCTTTGAGCTGATTCTTTCTCAGCTGCTTTCTTCATCTTTGCTGGTGCTAGAATTGCTATGTCTTTCTTATCCATAGGGAGATACCCAGTAGGATTTATTCTCCTCAGTCTTGACTATCCTATGCAGATCATGCTCAAAAGATACAGAGTAGTAAAGCTTTTCATCAGTCTCTATACAGAACATAGAAAACCAAGAAGTACTCAAAACAGGTATATTCCTGTAATTCGTATCTCTGCCTTCAAGAAAGGCTGGAGAAAACAACATTACAAATCAGGTTTGTCCAGCTTCTTAACAGCTGGGTACTGCGTTGTATGGTCAGATAAGTACCTCTTTTAAAATCACTTGATTAAAAAAGAGAAACTGTTCAGGGTACAGATAGACTTGTCAATGGGTGGGAACTGGCTCTTGGGCTGCCTACAAGCACCCCTATATTTAGGTTACACTGTGCAAATGAGAATGTGCACATCCCACATGAAACATTCCTCAAGCAACAAAGGCAGAGAGCTACTGAACTATGTCAAACAGGTAAGTGGTCTTGTCCAGATCCAGTGCCTGCTTTGTGTCACACGGGGAGCCTCTTTTGCTTCAAGGCATGTAGCAGGTGCTGCATCCGCAAAGGAGAAGCAAAAGTAGAAGTGGAAATCAGAGGTGTTCCTCCTGCACCAGGAATGCATAAATCAACACTATTCTTGACATGGGGCTTACGTGGAAGGAGCCCAGAGCTCTCATCTGGCCTCCAGTATGAGAAAGACTGGACAACCTTGGCTGACCTGCTACATAAATCTCTTACAATTATGAGTTAACTTTTAATTCCAGCTGAAAATGTGACTTACGTTCTTGGCTGAGATAAGTTTGTACAAATCTACATTGTTTGAAGATATGATCCACTGCCTTTAATCACAATAGGCTTATTTATTCCATCAAGTATCTTGTGTACATTGAATGTTCTTCCATTATCTTGATCTCTAGACTTTTATGAGGGGGAAGAAGCATGCAGATTGGATGTGCAGTTTAACTGAGAACTTCTCAATGGGAAAACGCCTGACACGAGGCTTGGCTTTTATAAGCAATTTACAGTCAGTGCTGTCTTCAAACACTCCCTATGATTTCTCTTTGGAGGCTCCTGAGAACAGCACCCTGTTGCATGGCGGTGGGGGTGACAGCAGCTGCTGGCACGTCTGCACGACACAGCAAAGCACGGCGCGGAGACTCCTAACCCAGCAGCACGCAGATGGCAGCACCAGCACGCCAGCCGCAGCGCGGCACCTGGGAAGAAGTGTCTTCCCAAGGAAGCAGGCTGCTTTTAAACCAAAGCTAGTTTCTCCAAAGACAGCTGCTGTGCATCATTCAGGTGTACCAGCTTAGGCAGGAATAGGCCAGCGTTAGTCCACGTGCCTGTGTTGCATGGGGTAGAAAAATCCATGCTTTTTCCACCCCCCAAAATGACTGAGCTGTTAAAGAACGGTTTCAAAAAAACTTCCATCTCCATCAAAATCAAGCACAGAACCACACAAAAGTCCTGGGTGAAGTGTGGAAAGAGAAGATCTTTAAACATAAGAAGGGTATAGGAATAAGTTGTTTGAGCCTGGAGCTTACGTTTTGGGGTAGAAAACCAGACGGGTCTTTTACAAAATGGGAGAGTAAAGAAAAATTGAGGTTTTATCTCTCTGTAAAGAAAATAATTGGCTTGGATTAAGCCCTTCCCTGGGAGTGTTTGCAAACCAAACATTACACAGCTGCCAAGCGCCTGAAAACCAAAATGTGAAACTGACCTAAAATAAAAGCAAAAGCGATCGCTTTATTTCCAGCAGCACAGAAGAAGAACAATCAGAGGCTTAGCCACAGGGCGAGTAAAGACCCCTAGGACGTGATTGATCTGACACCTTAATGCACACAATGCCGAGGCCTCCTATACAAGCAACTGAAAGACATGTGCACTGTTCAGGTGATATTCATCTTATCCTAAAAATGAGTCAGAGAAATTATACCCTTGAAGTGCCTTTGATTAAATTATATATAGATGCCTAATATTGGGTAACATGCGTTCCTTGCCCGATCTTTAACATAAATCAATCTGCAACAGTACAGCGGCCTTTTCAGTCAAACTCATCATTTTAAAGGACAGTAGAAGCAGAAACAAGAAGATTTTAGAGACGGACGAGATAAGGGAAGGCTGGAACTGCCCCATGGTATCTGTGCAATGACAGCAATTCCCTGGTTTTCTTGTACACCGAAGCTTCCTGCCACTTGCCATTCAGGACTGCACGCCTACAGCCACACACACCAGCTACAGCTTCGCACAACGTGCCTTCAGCTGCGCTCAGAAAAAGGAACCAGACTACCCCTGAGATACTGGCAGCCATACAGACTGCGTCTCACTTTCCTCAACAGCTGCTTGGATGCTGCCACCAACTAGAGACAACACCAAGTTTAAGGGACTGTGCGGGTGCTCGCCCCGTGCTCACAGCACTCCGTCACGTTAGCGGTGAAAGTGATAATATTGTGCAAATCTTAAGCAGTGACTACTCTCGGTATTTCTGGGAGCTACAGACAGAATAAGGAACATTAATTCCATTTTATGGGAAAAGCTGAATTACAAAGAATTGCAAAGCTGAATTACAGAGAAGTGGAAGGCTAAAGAGAGGTCTTATTCCTCCTTGCAAGACTTGCCAGTCTAACTGTGTTGGTCCAGTGAGCAAATACAGCAGTTATTCCAACAAAATAGGCCTTTATTTCCTTGGGGAAAGTAATATGAGCTTTATACTTGTTAGGAGGGTTTCCTGGTATAGCAATACCAATTGAAGTTAACTGGCAAATACTTCCTTGTGCAGATAAGGTTTGAATTATTCCAGAAACACATGTTCCTACAACACGACCCTGTATTTCCCCCCTACTGTTCATCGTTTCTCCTATACATAGGCTATTGCATTCTAAATCCCGTTCCTACCTTATTGTGTAGCGCTGTGTGTCTGTGCACAGCATCCGTCACGTCTCAGGTTAGAAGTGCCCTGACCCACAGCAACTTGCTGAACTGTACAGTGAGTTAACAGACATCTAAACCAAGACCTAAAGTAACCCTCGCGGGCCCGTCTGAGCGAAGGCATCTAGGGCTGCAAACCTGAACGATAGTACCTGTGTTTGTTAGCAACAGATTGCTGTGCAGGTCTCAAACCAGATTTAAGGTCAGTCACACCAGATCCTGCTTAATCAGCTGGCTTGGCTCAGAAATACGATAAGGGAAAGCAAGGCTGGGAGACACGGCTCCTATTGGCAGTCTCTGACAGCTCCCTTTTGTTGTAAAGCAAATGGTGTAGGAGATTATAGGTGAGAAACTTGCTCACCCACCCACAGTTTGACTTTCTTTCTGCATGTCATTTATTTGTGTAATGGCATTGCGCAGTTGTTCCAGCTGCATGTACAGCTACATCCTTTAAAACAGATTATTGAAATCTGTTGTAATTTAACTGAGCTCAGCAGAGCTTAACCACACTCTGCAGTTCTGCTCTGTAGCTGGTATCCTCAGGGCTCTCCAGGAGCAATTGCTCTGTAAGTGCCTCAGCACCCCTATTTAGGGGGTTAGTGACCTTCTCAAAATCACTAATAGCTACTCGGCAGGTGCTCACTTGGGATTTGGGGCCAGGACTTGAAGCCTCTGCGCCCCCTGAGCTGGAGCTACTAGGTACCTTGAGTCTTTTTTGATCTCTGCAGGTACACTTCTCCCACTTGGTGTAACTATTTAACATTCACAGGAATGGATCCTAAACGTCACGTCTTCGCATCCCCCATATCTTCAAAAGTGACCTACAGAGTCAACTGAGGGCTCTCTCCTTTTTATTCCTGCAACAGATATTTAGCTCAGGAGGCTGAGAAAGATTAACTTCTGTTTAGCCTGGGGCCTTTGCTGTGATACAGATTTAAATCCCTTGATTTTAATCACACAGAAATATGAACCTGCATTGCTTTGACCTAAGTGACTTCCCTAACCATTTGGCTGCTGGCTGTTTTGAGGTGTCTCTGTTGGGTTTCCACAAACAGAAAAGTCACACGTAGGTGTCAGTCTCTGCCAAAGTAATCGCAGCCGAGTGCTGTGTGGAAACAGGTGCCTGTCTGAGTCAGCCAGACATTTCTCCATCTATCCTTTGCTCTTTTCATTTGTTTGTTTTTGCAAGCTCACATGGACAATTCTTTGCTAAAGAACAAGGGAGGTCTCTCAGTTATGTATCTAAGCATTCCCATAGATTATATGGGGAAGAGGCTCAGCTTTCTCAGGGTGAAGGGCTCTGCTACACAAGTCCATCAAATATCAAGATGTTATAGTGCCTGAGAACCAAAAAGCATCTAGACCCATGAGAGCTAACTCGACAACATCTGTGACGACAATTCTTAACAGCACTGACTACTACTATCCATGCACTGGACTATTCTTTCTCTTCCTATTGTAGTCATTCCCTAAGGGCTAAATCCACATCAAGATTTACACATGTAGTGATTCATCATGCAAGAGAGAGAGAGGGTAGGTAGCAGTTCCTTACCTCATGGGCAAGTTAATAATTTATGAGCAGTGAAACAGCTTCAAGAGTGGCTGAGATGGCCTGCCCATGAACCTTAGGTAGATGGCATTCGAGTCATGCTGCTGGCCTGCCCTACCTGAGTCAGAGCAGAGACTTGAAAACAGGTCTCTCCTTCCCAGATATGAGCCCCAAGCACTTTATGTCATTTTTTCAAGACAAAGCACTGGCTCTACATATAACACCCGGACATAGTCCAGACAAAGGCACTTCACTATGCTTGAGTAAGACTGGGGTCCTGTCCACCTGTTTGCTCTTTCTTTTTTTTTCACTGTCTTGGATGGCTCCTTTCATTACTTTCTGGATTCAGTGAATCCCAGTGTTGTTTACTCTATGCAAAGCAGGGAATATCGTACTACTACCCTGAGAACCAGAGGTTATATAGGGGGTGATGCAGATAAGAGTGGTAAATATCCTTATGTGTGAAATGATGCAGAAATTCTGTGACAGGTCCCAAACTTACCAAAGTTTTAGTCTAGTGTCATAACAAGAACATTATACAGTACACTTTTATGCAGCTAGTTGTCATCATTATATTTTATATCACAGCAAAAGATCATAGAATCATAAAATCATAGAAAGGTCTGGGTTGGAAGGGACCCCAAGGATCACAGAGTTCCAACCCCCCTGCCACAGGCAGGGACACCAACCTCCAGGCCTGGACCTACACGAGGTTGCCCAGGGCCCCATCCAACCTGGCCTTGAACACCTCCAGGCATGGGGCATCCACCACCTCTCTGGGCAGCCTGTTCCAGCACCTCACCACTCTCTCCCTAAAAAACTTCCCCCTAATATCTAATTTAAATCTTCCCTCCTTCAGCTTTAGTCCATTCCCCCTTGTCCTGTTATTGTCTACCCTTTTAAAAAGCTGGTTCCCCTCCTGTTTGTACGCTCCCTTCAGGTACTGGAAGGCTGCAATGAGGTCCCCCCGCAGCCTTCTCTTCTCTAGGCTGAACAAGCCCAGCTCCCTCAGCCTCTCTTCGTAGGGGAGGTGCTCCAGCCCTCGGATCATCTTCGTGGCCTCCTCTGAACCCTCTCCAACAGTTCTGCATCTTTCTTGTACTGCGGGCCCCAGACCTGGACACAGGACTCCAGGTGGGGCCTCACGAGGGCAGAGTAGAGATGGATGATCACCTCCCTGTCCCTGCTGGCCACCCTTCTTCTGATGGAGATATCCTTATATCAGCCCTTATAACCTTCAACAAATTGCTCAGCTGAAACGTTCTGTTCTGAGATCAAAAGGCAACAGTACCATGGAACAAATAGCAATAACAACCAGGGCTGCTGGATCCCAAGAGAGATCCCCAGGGAAGACTGTTCCCTGCTCAGTTCCCCAGGTCACTCAGTGCAGCACGGTGCTTCCTGGGTTACTGCAGCTAATGCTGTCCCAAAAGGAAGACAAACTTGTGTGAAGCCATCACTATCTTCCTTCAGGCTTTTCCTGAAGATCTTAAGCATTGCCAATTTCTTCAAATTCTCCACAAGCCAAATGAGTTTGGAGCATGGCGGCAGATGACACCAAAAGCTTCAGCTTTCCAGTGAATTACAACCAACCTGAAAGCAAGCCATCTGAGACTGTCTGGACCCTCTTGCTACCTGCATGGAGAATGCCCAGCAGATCAGAACTGTTGCAGATCTCAACCCTCTCCAGAGCTGGGATCCTGAAGGTAACATCATTAGAGAAGAGGGCAGGAGCAGGAAAAATAGTCCCGGCAAATCCTCCACTCCTCCTTTTTCTCTTAGTTTTTTATACAATGCTGGCCCCAGCACAGCGGAGGAGGACTCCGCAGTGCACGCGTCTTCCTGGCACAGGAGGAGGGTTGGAGCACACAGAGGAAATGCAAGAGGAGCAGAGCTGCTTTTGGCCAGGGAGTGGTGAGGGGACTCGTGCGGGAGGAAGACTGATTAGGCAGAAGCGAGACCAAAAGCAAGGACAAGAAAGAAATGCTTTATGAATATGAAATGAAAGATTGTTTTATTTGCTGGGAAAAGGGGTTGGAACCATGTGGGGAATGTGCTGTAGGAATTAACGTAACCTTAATATACTTGGGAACAGTGGCAGCACTGTTTCTTCCTCTCTTTCACACAAACACACAGAGACAATGCTGTGCATTGCAATAACAGTGCCAAATTCAAAGGGCAGACACTGAAAAGTACAACTCTGGACTTTTGAATCTCTGGGCTTGAAACTGCTGTAAGACTTCAAAAGTTTTCTTATCCACGTGATGATGATGCTTGAGTCTCCTTATTAAGATCTAAGAGAGGGCATTATTTTGTGTACCCCTAAGCTGGCTATGTTCCATTAAAGTCTTGAGTTACATTCATTGTTTATTAAGGAGCAATTCTCCCATATTTGGAAACCCATAACTAAACTCCTCACTATGCTTTCTTGACAGCAAAACCATGTAAAATCAAACTGCCAGGCATTGTCTATGATAGTTCCATACATCAGTCATCTAACCTATTTGACTTACAGGATTATATTTTTCTGTGCTATACCCCATAAAATCATCATTTTTACATTTTAACCCAAAGTTTATTGATTTAAACTTGTATTTGGAAGGCACTCTGTTTATCAATTGGAGGTACAGGGGATCTTTAGTACCAGGATAGTGTTCTAACTAGGTGGATCCAAAAGAGTACTAGGAAAAGGGATTAACAGCAGCATCAATATGGAGAACTGAAATGCTTTTAACTACACTGTCTTGCAACTCCAACTCCTAATAGAATTATATATAGAGTAATACTGATTATGGTACAATCACAACTTTTTGATCAGTAGTTATCCAAATAAGGTTAATCCTAATTCTTAATGATATTGAAAATTCCCTCAATTATCCATTCTTCATTTATCATAGCCAGCTGGGCAAATGCTGCCTCACTGGATTTCTGCTTGCCTCAACTCATCCTTTCTTTTTAACCCTATCCTTACTGTGTGCCTGCTTGTTTGGTTTTCACATCGATGTCATCTTCAGTTTGCCTCTGGTGCAAGATTAGTACAACCCTGACTTTAAGCACTGGTCCTTTCTATTCACTCAGATACATGGCTGTCTGAAGCCCTTCCATAATCACTGACTAAATACAGACTGATTCATTTATTTAAGAAATGGTTTTTAAAGGCAATACCAAAAAGAAATATATGAACCTGATCAAGTTTGATAAGCAGGTTCTGTAGGAATGAGTAACAAACTCCACAGGGTCCTCTCCTTCTCCGCATTTTCTTTCCTATTATTTTCCCTCCCTTTCTGTTTTCATCTGTTAGAGCTTGCTTTGGCAAGCATGCTCTTGTTTTAATTTAGAGATTTTGGAAACTTGTGTTGCTCAGGACTAAATCTTATGTTCCAGTGAGTTTAAGTCAATAGCAGGGAACATGGAAGAAACAGGTTACATATTACCATAGCCCCAGCACCTAGACTTAAGCACTATAGATCTATCAATTTTTTTTTACTGGGAATGTCTTCTTGTACAACTTCCCTTAAAAATAAAGGTACCTTAGCTCAAAACTTTAAAAGCAATAAAAAGCTCTGGGGATCATATCTGAACATATATTAACATCAATAGCTTTAGAATACAATAATCCCTTGAAACCTTGTTCAGCATTGAAGGTCTTAAAATAGTTTTCCATGCGTTTTCTTGAATTTCATTTTGTCCTATGCCAGTATGGCTAGTTTCTGAATGTCACATTGCTGATGTCTCCTCCAACAACAGTGACAGCTTTTCAGCAGCTCTTACTGCAACATACATTGACCTCAGAGGTACCAGAGATCCTCTCTACCTGCTTAGTGCTAGCTTAAGACATGTATATCAGTTTATCTCTGAAAAAAATCCAAACCAGCTCTTTGAATCTCAGGCCTGAGAGATGAGAATTTTTAAGGGCACAAATATTGTTCCATTGTAATCACTCATCTTTCTGAGAAACCCTTGAATCTTTGCCCAGAACTGCACAGCATGACACATAGTTGCCTAGATGTTCAGGCTCAACTCCATTTCAACCGTAAGTTTCCACATACTTATATATTAGGGAAAAATAAAAGGAAAAAAAGAAACCACCTAAAACAAACAAAAAAACCCCCCTCAATAGTAATTGCAGAAGTGATCTTCTCTAATGCTACCTCACACACAGCCAGGACTACTAGAAGGGGAGATGCTACCAAGCATGTTGTTCCTTAAGCCATAGCATAACAGTACTGAAAAAGACCAGATTTTCTATCGCATCCCCCTCTTCCATTAGCTAGAATGTTTATTTACAGAAATGACAGGTACCAAGCTCACATTATAAGATCTAATTACATTAAAATTTTGCCCTGATTCAACTAGGAAAGAGCCAATTAGTATCACCGTACCAACGTAAGCCTCTAATTTAGAAAAGATAAACTAAAGTGAGGTACAATTTGTCTTTCCTGAAGTATGTCAGAAAGTGTTGAATCCTTTGCTGGAACCTGTAGGCAGATATCTAACAATGACAGGAAGCTACATCAAGCTGAACATTAATGCGCATTTTTTGGACTAGCACACCACACTCTAAAGATCTGGAGGAGATACCTACTCCCCCCCCCGCAACTAATTGCATCTCTCTGTACCATCCTTCCTACAAAGCTGTTCTGTGATTGCAAGATGTCTGAAAATGAATTAGCATCTACAGATTGCCCAGTGCAATGGAACCTAAATCTTGATTGATAGCTGTATAAAGGAAATTCTGTAAATTTTTACAAAAAAAAATGTACATATATAGACCACCCCGTTAGGATTACATGGACTGAAAAGATCCATTTCTTCTCTGTGAAGAATCAGGTCTGCCAGGTGTGCTGTGAGTACAACCTGAATGCTTATGGAGATAGTTCTGAGACAGTAGCAGACTTTGGGCTATGAGGAGGCAGATAGCTTGACCTTGAAATGCAGAATCACAGAACAACCGAAGTTGGAAGGGACATCTGGAGGCCATCTGGTCAGACTGCCCTGCTCAGGCAGGGTCACCTAACAATAGTTGCCCAGGACCATGTCCAGGCAGCTTTTGACTGTCTCCAAGGATGGAGACTCCACACCTCTCTGAGCAACCTCCGCCAGTGCTTGGTCATCCTCAGAGTGAAGAAGCGTTTCCTGGTGTTCAGGAGGAACCTCCTCTGTTTCAGTTTGTGCTCACTGCCTCTTGCCCTGTCACAGGGCACCACTGATAAGAGCCTAGCTCCATCCTTGTCACACTGCATTATTTACATACATCGAAGAGAGCCTCCTGAGCCTTCTCTCTTCTCTAGGCTGAAGAGTCGCAGCTCTAAACTGAGCTGGGAGATCAGTTGTACAATAAGGTATCAGTTGTAAGATCTCATCAGCCTACCACTGTGAGAAAAATGACATCTTAGATTTTTTTGACTCAGAGACATTATGGAAAAAAGGCTTTTTTTTTGTTCTAGTCTAGGGATCTTAAAATACTGTAGTCAAGACTATTAAAAACTGTGCAAGTTCTGAGCAGTCTGTACTATGTTGCTGTAACATCTTATTACATATTTCTGGACATATCTCTCCCCAAGGGGCAAACATCTCTTGGACTAGCTGAAAAAGCCAGCATGAGAAACACCGAGGCTGAAGCCAGGACTTGTCCTTGGACTAGTGGAGCTAGAGAGGCCTATTTTCCTGCTTTAAAGGACTGATTTCCTGGGAAACTGTATAAAGGTCAGAACCAGATCATGCTCTATGAGACTGAAAAAAACTCTGGACACCACTGTTACATAAATATTTACAACTACTATTACTAACCGAACCTGTTTCCAGCCTGTGCTCTTCCCAAGGAAGAAAACAGGATAATAGGGAAGAATTGACTTGTGAAGGATAATAGTGAAAGTCTAATCCAAAAATCACAAATGGAACTGCACACTTATCTGAGTAGGAAGAGACACTATTAAAAAAAAATCAAGGAGCATCTGTAATTTTCCAATGAAGATTACAGAAGACTGCAAGCCAGCTGTGACAAGAATGATAACAGCACTATGCTTTTGTTTTCTTTATTTTACCCTTGAGCAGATAACCTTTCATATTTTGGTAAAGTAGACACATTGGTGATGATATTTTTGTGATATTGCAAAACTCCACTTTCTTCTCGTCCCTCTGGGAACAAATTCATCCATGTCATTTAACCACAGCTCAGCTTTATAAGGAACAGAAAGACTAGAGGCACAGAAATTTGTGAGGACTCAGACACAATATCTGTTGTCTATATCAAAAGCTTCCTAAGGAACTGTCAATAAAAGGATATTCATAAATGGCAACATACTAATTTGCCATGAGAGAACACAAGCAGAGGTGGTATTTGACTCACATTTCATGGGTTTTTTGTTGGTGATCCAGGACACAAACAGGCAACTTGCAGCTCTGGAGTTACACATGGCTTGCAAGCAGTATGAGACAGTTAGGGGCAGGACTACACTGGTGGAGAGCTGCTGGGTAACACAACAGCACAGTTGCCGAAGGAAGTCAATCAGCAAGGATTGCTGGGGCAGGTGCTGGGTCAGCTGAGACCCAGGCACATGCTTCAGGTTTGCAGCTGAATCCTGGCATACAGCAGAAGCACCAAGATCTATGCAGAAGTCACATTTTTTCCTTTTTGGGGGATTACTCCTAGAGTGCCTCTTCCTTTCAGCTTTCAGAAATGTACATGAGCTGTCTCAAAGCATGCGACTGCACTTCAGTGGGACCAGGGTGCCCAACTCTCTAAGGCACTTTTGAAAACTTTATCCCCAAACTACAAATACATGGGAATATGAATTAGATATGATTAATATAATAGACATTCAAATTGAAAAGAAGCTCTTCAAGCTAAGGCTTCTCATTGAAGAGCAGAGCTGGTAGAAATCCTCTGAGCCTGTGATATTTCAAGTTAAAGCTGAAATAGATTTCGCATAGTCATTCCCCTGCTTTGACAGAAATTCCTACTGCCTTCTAGGCACCCAGGTGATACAGTTATATTTAAGTTTTGCACCTGAAAGAAGGTACAAAGGACAGGCATAGAAGTATCACATTTTATGCTGTGGAGCTGTGATTCACTTAGGTTTAAAGAAATACACTTCAGTCTTATTGTAGGCCACCCCATTATGAACATTAGTAAAACCTACACTGTGTACCCATTAATGAAAATAAACAAACCATAGAAGAAACAGAAAACTTCATGCTAAAGGCTTTTAAAAGAAACTACCCAACATTCAAAAAATTGAAATGTATTTATTTTGCATCAGTCTTCCAACTATTACCTGAGATTTCTACTCCCTCCCTTTCTTACCTCTGCTGCCCATTGAAACAGGATTTGAGAAAACCTTTATTACTATAGAGTCAGTAAAAGGCTGATAAAAGGTTGACAGACTAAGTTTCAACCAGCAGATTCCTTTCCTGCATTTTCTCCTGTAATCACTTCCACCACATATCAACACTCAGACTGGCCTACTCTGAAAACACTTTTTTTTTTTTTTCATATAGATGCTCCAAAACTTGAGTTCCTGAAGACTGCAAACTTTTCACTTACTGCATTTTTGTGAATCCAGCTACAGATATTTCTAATTTCTGAGTCCTGTACTCCAACAGACTGTTTTCAGTCTCTTCTTCACCATCCATGGGGAATCTTGGTCCAATACAGAAGCTGAAGGCTCACCCAGACGTGTCTTTCTGGTTTACTACTATGGACAAGTTTTCAAAGTTAATGGTCTAAGATGCAAGTAGCACAACAGAAATAAGAAAATGAGAAGATTAGATATGGGAATATAAATGGCAGCAGGAGTTAGACTCTTTTGGGCCTTTATAAGTGGCGTAATTAAAATATTTCAGGGAATTTTATGTAATTAAAAAGACTAACAGTTCTGTTTCATGATTGACACAAAGGCCAAATAAGCAAGTCTAATATCCCACAGATCAAAAGATAGTTAGGCTTATATAAAAGATATTAGGTAGAACAGATATGCTATTCATTTATGACATGAGAAGTCCGTCAGAATAGCATCTCTTGATCACCACTGAAGATACTTCAGTGTTTCTAGATTAAAGTAGCTCTTGTCAACATCAGCCACAGCATAATGTTGGAACCACTACCACTTAAAACTGCCTCTAGTTCTCCTTTTCTGGCTTCCAAGATGTGGCATAATAAACATCTAAATGAATTGTCACATTTAGCTGATGACATTTGGTCTACGTAATACTTTACAAAGGATGACCCTACATAAGCTCTGGAGTAAGGAATAGCCTAACTACCTAAGGTCTCTTTTTAGTATTAGTGGATCTCTGTAGAAATTTCTTCTAAAAAACCAAATAATCTGTTTCTACTAGGCACGCCTACAAGCTCTGCCTTATTGCTATCCATTTACCAATAATCAGAGAGCAAAGGCACGCTACCGCCTTTGACAAGCACAAGCATATAGGTGACGGAGCACATTTGCAGTGACTGCCAGGTGGCTTTAAATAGCACTTTTCATTTAAGTCTTTTAGCACCATGCAATTTGTTTTCTGCATTAAACAGCACTTGATTTTCCAGTTGTAGCCTCTCATTGTATGCATTGCATTTTTTGCAAATACCACAAGAACTTTGCCTGCAAAGAAAAGGACAACAGCTAGTGTTGCATACAGATGTCAAAGTTTACCTCTCATACGGAGGTGGGAGGGTGGGTAATATCTCTGTAAATCTACTTTTGGATAAGAATACCATCGGTAGTTCTCGGTGATGCTGCAGAAGCAGCATTTCGTTGTCATTGCTCAATTCAGAACAGAAGTTTTTCAAGCACAATAAGCAAGATTTCACCCCATGTGAACATCAGGGCAGTTTCATTCCTGCATTTTTAAGTGGTGCATCTGTGGTGCACAAAAACCCAAGAGACACCAAGAGTATGTTTCTTCCCTAGAGCGCTTCCGTAGGATCTGTGTAGGTGTGACATTCATCTGGTCCTTTTGTTTTTGCGTCTTTATCATTGCAGCTCTCCACATCATGAAGTCCCGTCATGCTATTTTTGTTGCCATCCTTTAAGTCTTCTGCCATCTCTGCGTTGCTCTTTTTGCACTGACAGAATTCACTGGAGCTCTCTAGAAAGTTGATGCCAAATTTGATAACCAGTGCTAGCCAGGCCATCCCAAAGAGGATCCACAGAGAGATTACATTCTTGTACCAGCCTGGATAGGTGCGGTCCGAGTTCATCCCTACAAAAGAATCACCCAAAACATTTCTAGATTGGCTCAAGAGTGCCTCAAAGGAGGCATCACCTGTAAGGCCTAACATTAGTGATTTCTACATAAAACATGAGTATGCCATCTATTTGGCATGTGAACAGATGTTATAAGAAAGTATGTTTCATGACAAGGCAGCAACAGTCTAGAACTCCCTAGGAACTGTAAAGATTTCCTATAGGAAAAATAAACTCCAAGTTACATCTACATCAAAGTGAAATTCTTCACATTTAAGCGTGATTTCAGTTCTCTACTTATCATTCAGCATCACAATATTGTATTAGCATGTAACAGGGGTCCCCTGCAGGCAGATGTACCAGTGTATCTTGTTAAGTCAAATATAAGTGAGCAGGTGAGTCTAAGAGCAGGAGGGAGAGAGCCTGAGCAGTCCCAAAACCTCCAAGAACAACCAGGCCTTGGAAGATAGCTTGAAATTACACTACCTCTTGTCTAGTTGCTCAGCTAGGTACTTTGTGATCCCTTTGGAGCAAAGCCATATTTTTGGTTGTGTTTCCACAATGTTTAGTGCAAAGAGGCTTCTATGTGCTAAGTTAGCGTCAGTAGTAATATTAATAATACAGGCAAAGGAATGAGCTCAGCCCTATGAAGTGACTGGGCTGTATCTGTAAAGCAGGCTGGGGTACCCTTACAAACACAGGTAAGGTACAGGATATAAAAATCAGTGGCAGCAAAGTCTTTGCATGGGCTTTTTCTTTATTGCTTCTCAGGTCTCTATTTAGTTTCCTTACCTTAGAAAGGTTTGTCACTAACTGAATACCTACAGTGCAGCACATACTACAGAACACCTGATAGCTTTGTGACAGAGTGTGAGGAGTTAACATATATGAGGTGGTACCTCCATGAACCTGGAGGCCACTCTCCATATGACATTCCAATGAAAAGTAGGGCTGGGTTGAAATGGGACATCCACAACAGCAAGCGTTTAGATCTTTATCTGTGACTGGTTGTATGTAGGAATTTCACTGGTTATATGTAGGAATATTGTCCTGTCATTACCCGCACAGACTAGCAGTTCCCAAGTTGTGATCCATGAACTGTTACATCTATAAGACTGATAAGTAGCAAGTGGTCAGAGCCATATTAAACAACCAGTCCTTTACATCCATTTATTTGGTTGTTACATAATACACATTGTATGTTTTCAGTATAATGGGACGACAAGACATTTTGAGGTTGTCACTAAGCCACTGGGAAGTGTTTGGGAGCTACCAACCACCTCTGTGGTAACTAGTCTTTGGGCTGGCTTTCTACATCAAGGTGAACTTCAGCCAGGAAGAGTATTATATTCATCCTGCAAACTGATGCTAAATTAAAAATATTCTTTCACTGATGCTAAATTCAAAATATTTAAAAATTGTTTGCTTCTAAATAATAAATGAAAAACGGAGGGAAGGACTATTTGAGGCTTCCAAGGAGAATGCTTTACCCACAGAGACCATCTGATAGGTGCAGTCTTGGGGATGAGATGATCAGAAGCAGTTTAGGACCTACACAACACCCTGTGTCCAATAGAAGTGCTTACTGAACGCATAAATTAACACATTTTAGGGCTAGTAAGAGAAGCTACGACAATATTACTAAATAAAACAGGCTAGAGACCACTCTGATTTCAAATCCAAGTGCCATAGCCTGAATTGTATTTCCCCCAAAACACAGTACCTACGTCCAAAGTGAACATCAGGCATCATTCTTGGCATGTGATATCCCCCAGAATTTACCTGGTACAGAACAGTGCTAGAGATCACACTAGTGGGGAAACAGCATGACAGTCACAAAACAGTGACAAGCCACTTGAACCCATGCCCTGGCCCTGCTTATTTTTAAGCTGACACAAACCACAAACACAGGACTGTAAGGCCAAACTGGTTTGACCTCTACATACCACAGGTCACTGACGTATTCAGTTATTCCAATACTGAATCTAGCATTATCTATGGCAGTATGCCAGTTACAAAGGTATCACACAGGTGAAGGTATGTCTGGAAGTGGGAGGTACACTAGAGAAGAGCTTCAAAATTAGTTACCAGGAACTGCAAGAAGTAAAGCTGCTGCAGTACAGAGTTCATCATTATCTATAAAATCAGCGTAGAAAAACGATGAACTGGCTAGCTTTTGTTAAGCTCCATCTGGCTACCCTTACCTCTATAACTCCAGCTCATTTAAGTATGCCTACACAAACTCTAATCATAACTTTGATGCATTACAGACAAGCTCTAAAGTAACAGCCAGTAAATTGTCTAAGCATCAAGTAAGCACTACGAAGAAAAGAAAATAAAGAATCCATAATAAGGTAGTTTAGTCTTTGTCTCCCAGGGATTCAAGGGTGCATGTGTTCCTATAATCAATTTGTTTTTAATGAGAAAGTCTTTATCAAAAAGGTGTGTCCTGTGTTTCCGCAAACGCATTGGGCGTGGGTCCAAACCCATTTCCTCTGGCAAAGCATTTTGGCAACTAAAACTAGGCTCTGCCTGGTGCCTGACAGTCTATACCTAAGTGACTTAAACTGCCTTTTAGAAAGCAGTTGTCTGGGGTTTTGACAGAGGAAATAGTTACTGTCTTAATGGTGATGCAGAATAGCATCTGCTTAAAACTAATCACTGCAGACACACTGGAGTGCACCATCAGTGACTGCTGTGGCAAAAAACCAACGCAGGCCAGCCTGGTGGTGTAGTCATTTAAGAGACAGATCACCTGAATGCTGGAAGGTTACTCCTTGACCAGGAAACAATTTCATTCTTCCACAGGTAGTGTTGCTGTCTCAGAAACCATGTTTTGTACAACCTATAAAATGCCTACCACCACATACTCATCAGGTCTGTGGATTGCTAGTGTAAAACTGCCATGTTGGGATATTTATATACCACACATTTGGCTTTGATGTAGGTGAAAGCAATGAAGTGTGAACTACTCACCAATCACATAATCTCCAAACCCTATAGTGCTGAGGGTAATGAAGGAGTAGTAGAAGCCTTCTTCATAAGACCAGCCTTCTTTGTCAGAAAACAACAAGGGAGGTAACAGGAGGAACAATAACAAGCCAGTTACCAGCGCACAGGTCTTAATCAGGAGGGACGCTTTTTTCTAGTAAAACAGAAAAAAGAAGGAAGAGGCTGTTACAAGCAGGGTGACAGGGAAAGTCCAGCTCAGTTTCTGATTGAAGATGTTGGACTCCATAAAAACACACGAACATTCATGACTATATAAACAGTGCAGCTTGCCCAGTCAAAACAAACTGGGATAACTGTGGAATAGGCTTTAAACTGGCATGAATTTAGGATTCATGAAGGTGATGCTCAATGTAACTTACATGTGCACTTCTAACTATGACTGATGATACACAGACCAGATATTCGATGACGGTGCATGGCTCTAAGGCTCTGGCACTTCTATTACTGCAGAGAAAGCCATTCATCACAGAAATGCCCCCAATTAATAAACAACCTTATCTGACACCTCATAGGGCTGTCAAACTAAATTTATTTGCTCCCAATTATTTCTGAGTATTATTGCCTTTTTTGGCCAAACAGGTACACTGGTTGACCTTGTTAGAGGATCCCAAATACTAGACAATGCCATTTGTCTTTTCTTTCCTGAACATGAGGGTGAGGCATACCTGTCCACATTGCTTACCTGCCAGGGAAATACCTCCTCTAGGCGACGGGCACAATGCTGAACCCCCAACAGCATCAGCTGCCCAATTTCATTCATGAGTATAAGGTTCAAGGGGATCCCAAAGAGTGCAAACAAGATACAGAAGATTCGACCAGCTGCAGTGCTGGGGCTCAGGTTTCCATAGCCTAGGTAGGGAGGAACGAGGTGTTAAATGTCAAGTATTCTCTGCTTGCCCTCCTCCCCGAAAGGGTGAACCTCCATCTTCTACATAAATTAGATGAGAAGGTCACTAATCCAAAAGGACCTTTTTTATAAATAATTAAGTTACATCCATTGTTTGTCATATCCTATTGTAGGCTGGCAAATAACATTTCTTTCCCTGCCAGTTTTGTTTAGTTCCTTTTCCATTTACCAGTGAATTTCCTCTCCCCTACCCACTGTCCTGGCTGGGATCTGACGTAAATGCAAAACTTCCGTTTGGTTCAGTTTTTGTAAGCATTGTTGGCATAGGGTTTGCTGGTAAATGATCCCACATGGCTGTCAGATGGTCTCTGAATCATAACAATAGTACTTTAATTATAACAACCTTTTTCTATCTTTGTCCCACAAAACTAGGTGACTTAACACTGCCTCCTTGCTTACACTCCTCTTTTGCACCACAAGTACCAAATACACCTTTTGCTTAAATTATCAAAGTGTTTGCCTACAGTCAATAAACTAGGAGAACTTACATTTAACCTGAGTAAAATACTTCAATTTCAGACCTTTAAGAAAAAGCATTTGAAATTTTGCTTGTCTTCTAATCACATGAACTGGTTCAACAAAAGGTACTGCCCTGAAAGTAGACTTACTTCTAACCTTAGACCATCATGGCTTCAACATCACTGCTGCAATATTTGTCTTTATTCCTCACATTTTGTTTCTAAAAAACAGTCCTGTAAATTTCCAGGCTTTCAGTTGTGATTTCAAGTGTTTTATGCCACAAGAAAGTCAGATTTAACTTCAGTTTATTTCATAGGATGCTTTTTAAGAGAGGGGAGGGACTAGCACGTGACAAGTATTTCAACAGTGACTTAGCCAGTCAGAGACCTATGGCCTTGACTACATTTCACAATCACTTCCATTCATTAGAGATTTGTGTATGGCCATATACAAGATTGATATAAGCTTATCTTTTTAGCACAAATAATGCTATCCCCTCCCAGTGACCCCCAGCTGTTGGCTCATCACAAGCCCAGAGGTGCTCCTGCCACTGATGCCTTACTGCCATGCTCATAGGTAGCATAGCCCCGGGGCAAGTGAGCAGCCCCAAGGAGGGAGAGGTCCAAGGGCCAGGCTCTGTACGCAAGTGAGAGTGCAAACATCTAGGGTTGACTAGGCAGAGTCCCATTCCTTCACTAACCTCTGTCCCGTACCAGCTTCAGTGAGCTACGGATCAGCAACGCAGAAAGGTGTGCAACTATGAGCTTGGCATAGCTACATGTTTTGCGCCGACAAAGTCACCTGCCCTGAACAACTCTGCAAACAGTTAATTGTGCACATGCACTGGCAAACTACCCCCAGAAAAAGGTCTGGCAGCAAAATTATTTCACAATATGTATGTAAGATGTCTTTTCATCTCATTCCTATCCCCCCCAAATTCAATTTTTTGCTATTTGGAGAACTTTCCCTCAATAATTCTAAGCTTGAATGACTTGCAAGCCTCTGGGGTTAACATACATGATAACACGTAGCATTTCCAAAGCGATGGCCCCAGCAGCCAGTCCCTGGGATAGGGCAGAGCATCCCCTGGAAAGAATGGGATGCTCTTATGTAATTAGAGATTGTTTTGAAATACGGTCAAACAAAAGGGCTAAATTAAGACTGTAGAGCTGCCGTAATTCCACTGCCACGTTCTTCACTTATGAGCAGCTCCACAACACTTACACACTCCCCCCCCCCGCCATGTGTAATTGCTGACTTCTGCCAGCTTTCACCATTCCTAGACTAAGAGGTGTGATGAGTGAGATAAGTGCAGGCAAGTGCAGCTGGTAAATAATCCCATCTAAGTGAATTCAACAGATAGGTGCCTGGTGCGAACTGTTTCACACAGGCTGTGCCACACTTCAGTGGACTGGTTCCGGTTTCTCTTTCACAGAATTAAGGTGTTTTGCAGGCTGGTCTGGACCCAGGAAAAAAAGCATTTATTGTAAGACTAAAGTCTGAACACAAGTCATATATATTCATGGCCAGCCATCCCTAAGGTTTTGTTGTTGGGGTTTTTTTGATTTTTGTTTGTTTATGGTGGGGGGAGGTTGGCTTTTTTTCTGCTGTTGTGTGGGTTTGCTTTTTTTTTTTTTTTGTTCTTTTTTCCCTTTCTTCTTTCCCTTCTATATCAAGTTTAAAGACTCTTGTAACAGCTTGGGCAGTTCTTCTTACTGTAGCTTTACAGGTTATGTGGTCTCTGGAGAAAAACATGAGATAAGAAAGGAAGAAGTTACCATGATCTCAGGTCATTCTGTGAGGCATAGCATTCTTCAGGATTTTGGGGACCCCACATAGTGCTGGCTGGAGAGCATTTAAGGTTAAGCTGTACATTACATTTAATTTAGAGTATCAAACTCAATGATGTAAGAAGGTCCAATGTGTCTAGTAAGCCCAGCACTCCAACACCAGATCTGCTTTCCATATGATTTATCTGGCTCCCTTTTCCCTTGGGTTCAGAAGACAATTTCCTGAAGACTTGGTAAGCAGTTGCTGCAAATATGCCAAAAAGCCACATCCCATTAGCTTTTTATACAGGATACAAAGTCTGATCACACACAGAGCACAGGATACTTCAGATTATGCAAAGTGATTAGCAATTTACATCTGGCTGATGACACACCCTTGCCTTTGAACTAGACAAATAAATGCCAACCTAGTTATATATAAACCTCAAATGTTATAAAACTCAAGCAGAAATAAGTAGGTGGGACTCACCCTCTTTGGTAAATGGAATGAGGGTAATCAGTATCTTATACTGTTGTGGGCCATACATTAGAAGATCTGAAACAAGTCCAAGGCTAAAACAAACTACACTGGCAGCTGTGTCACATCCCTCATGAACCTGCTACTGGGATGTCACCTGCTACATGCTTGCACCAAGAGACACCAAGGGATGCTCACCAAAAACTACAGAGGTCAAAGTAAGCATTTTCACTGAAACAACTGGATGAAATACCCTTACAGCTTCTCTCATTTTGAAATAAAGTGCAATGGAACTTAATCTTCCTTAGAAGAAGCAAAATAAGACTTATTTTTAAATTTTCATATCCAGATGCTTTAACTCATGTGCTTCTGTTGCACATAAGCAAATTCAGGGTTTTTTTTCCTGCTTGCCCATTACATTCCTGTACATAAGGGATTCAGACGCTCTGCAGGCTTGCTAAGAGGAGGGGACTGATGTGTGATTAACAGACCATAGTACAAGACCTCTTCATTCACAAGACAGCATCCTACTTGCAGTGCCCCAGTTCAGCCAAGGCAACTGCAACTTCCTGCTACCCTCAACAGGACATTTGTTCAGCTCCCATGCTCACTGCCCAGACATAAGAGCATTTTAAGCAGAAAATGCTTAAAATGAAAATAGGTGTCTTTCATAGGCTGAGAAGCATCTGCAAATTCACCAAATAATTTCAGCTGTGGGGGAAAAAATTGAATTAGATAAAAAGAGCTGGAGGAAGAGTCACTTCTCTAGCCAGTAAGTTTTAGAGATCTGAGCATTTTGGGGGAGATTTGGTTTAATTTCTCTTACCCAACTGGATACAAGTCATCACTTCCCACAGGAATGACCTAATCCCAGGTTTACCAAGTGTTCTTGTTGACAGTATTTTGCTGTGAGCCCCCAGAACACTCAAAGCCTGGGAGACAGGTGTCTCACCTAACACGAGTGTCTGTTCCACACGGCCAGTGGGCAGTTCAACAGGAGGTGCCAGTGCTAGAATGGTTTTCATTATACATTTAAATACTCAAGAGAAAGATGCTCTACTTGGCAGTTGGGGTGATCTCCAGTGAGCCACAATCCTGTTCTCCCAGGCACAGGGGGAAATTGCACACTGTTCTCCTACACACTCAGATTGTGCCTGAACCACTGAGCTGCTCCCACCACCACCAGCTCCTCCTCTAACACTTTTCAGAAGATCTAAACTTTTCTTTCCCTCATGCTCCTTAGAATTAACATGAACATTTTAATCTGAACCAAATGCAAGTTTTTGTTCTGATGAATTCAAATGTTGCACTGAAAATATAAAAATATTTAAATTCAGCTTAGATGGAAAAGATGTCTTCTTATAATTGAGCAGAAAAAGTGGAGAAAAAAACAAATAAGCCTGTTGATTACTCACACAGCCTTAAGATATGCTTGTCTCATTCCTGAAAATGTGAGTATGGGCCCAGCTTATCTGGAAGGTGTCCCTGATAAAGCCCTCAGTAACCTGGTCTGACCTTATAACTGACTCCTTTAAGCAGAAGGGTGCACTAGGGACCTTCTGAGGTCCCAGGAAACCTGAATTATCCTATGATTGTTACCAGCGTTAGGATTTTCAAAAGCCATTTGGTACTACCTACATTCAACTGAACATCCGCAAGTCTGGGGTTCCTATCCTCCCTCTTACTTTTTAAGAGCTCCGCAAGCACTAAGTACACAAAACAAATGAGAGCTTGGCTTCTCAAGCTTCTTGTGAGATTTTACATTACGCCCACCAAGTCTGCTCTAAGTGCAGGACACAGGCACTGAGCTCAGAACACTTGATAGGGGAAGTTAGTTATTTCAAATTCATCCATCCAAGGAGGATGACTTTACTAAGACCTCCCAAACATGGCAGAGACAGAAACAGGACTCAGCCACCCCAAGTAGCCCCAGTACTTGCATTAGCATCTCAGCTTTATGAATAGAAGAAACCAAAAATTTTTTGGATTTTAAAAGCGAGTGATGGCAGAATCTCAGGAACTGTCATATGGGGAAGCTCACTGGTACTCTGGCAAGTTGAACCAGGGTGTGTGTGGGAGGCACTCATCACTATTCATTTTAGCTGGTGCTGTGATGAAGTAAAGACCAGCAACTAAGGCTGTTTAAATGTGTTTATCAGCCTACCAGAGTTATGTAACAGTTTTAGCCCTATGAAGTTCCAGGCAACAGCAAAATTTGGTTTCACACTCCTTCAGCGAGTGAAAAGGCAGAAAAACGCTTGGGATGACTATCACAGTTGTCTTCTATTTGTTATATTTGTACTGTGCATACACTGGAAGCTGTGTAGTAGGCTTAGTCTCAACAGGATGTGATGGCACACAGTCAGAAATGCAGACCAGATTTGCCAGTGCTCAGGAGACAGCTCAGAGAATGCTGCTGTGAGTGCTATCCCCACTCCCACCTGTGACCTCCCACAGACTATTGTGCCACATCCTACTTGGCCATGCCAGTAGAGCAGCTCTGCCAGCTGCCACAGAGAAGATCAATGCATCAAAGGTGTGGGGTCCTTCAGCAGAGACCTCCCCTACACAAACCTGAGGTTCAGAGACCAGCCCTAGGCTGTTATCCCATGTTTTAACTACTTTAGACATTAAATTGCTTGGATTGGATTTCCCAAGGGATCATCAGCCAGCAATGGGCAGAAGCCTGGCCATTTCTCAGGAGCTTCACCACATGCTGGGCAGCACTACAGAGGGTCAAAGTCTTAGAGAAACGCTTACTGGCCCAAAGCCCCACACTAGCAGGTCTTCACAGCCCTGGACTGGCTGTTGTTTTTTCCCCTCCATGGGAACCATCTGTGGCAACATGCTAAATGCCTGTGATGATGTACTAAATACCACCCCTCCTTCAACAACCAACTCCTTGCCTCTTCACTACCCCCTCAATTCTATGAGAGATTGCTGTTAGAAACTATTATACTGTGTTAACCAAAGAAGGGAAGGACAGTATGAAGGTCTTCCTCTTCCTTTCTTCACTGTGAGATGGTTTACTTGCTTTTACTACTCTATTATGTTCAAAAAAGGTCCTTTTGAAATTCATCCAAATAAGTACTTAGCTTTGCCACCAGAAAATGGGAAGGCAGCACTAGGTAATGGCCTCCATCCACCCAAGATAAAGGGGGACCTTCAGGCTAGAGAGGACAACGCTCTCTTCCTTCTACTCTTAGGCTAGCACACAACTGGAGTTTTACCACAAATACTCTCCCTAGCACCTTCTCTGAAACTACACCACCCTGTGGTGGTTTGGCTTTAGGAACGTTCATCTTGTGCCCCACTTTGAACTTGCATTGACCTCTGCCCTGTTAGTCCAAACTCACTAGGAGGAAAGCAAACACAGAAAGCAGAGACCGTGTTGGTAAGGGATAAAGATCTGAGGGATAAAGTTGGCGACAAATTAGCTTCTCTTTCTTTAATCACGTTTAGTACTACAGCTCTAAACATCTGAAGATGATTCTTTAATGCATCTGTAGCCAATGAGGTAACATGCAAGAACTGGGATGACATGTAACAGACAGTGATGAAAGCACAGAGCAGAACAGTGCAGAAAAGGAATCAGAAGACCAGGGCTGCAGAAGACATGATCAAAGTTTATAAATGCAGTTCCATTCAAATCACAAGATTGGCCAAAAAAAAAATACATAAGCATTGGGGCACTTTTTTGAATAATGGATTTTGGTTCACACACATCTATTCTTTAAATCTTTGAGATTAGGGTACCAAGCGTGTCCAGCCTGCAGGTTATAACCCATTCAAACCACAAGATTGGCCAAAAAAAATACATAAGCATTGGGGCACTTTTTTGAATAATGGATTTTGGTTCACACACATCTATTCTTTAAATCTTTGAGATTAGGGTACCAAGCGTGTCCAGCCTGCAGGTTATAACTTTGCTTTTTAAGCAAAATTTCCATACTGCTTTTTATCAGCAGTGGAAATAGATGAGGCTCATTAAAATGGAAGAAGGGTACAGCACATAAGATACTGCAAAAGAAGACATGGTGATTCAAACTGTGTCTATAGGGAAGGAAGTTAATGTCCCTTACTGTACCCCAGACTGGTAAAGACTCAAGAAACACACCAAGCCTTCTGAAGGGAGTTAAATCACCTAAAGCAGCAAACAGAAGCTGACAGAGCAAAGAGATCATCACAAAGTAATAATAGCTTTAGTGATGCTGTTTGAGAAGACTAAGGAAAAAACAGCTGATGAAAAAGCCACAAGGACATTACGTCACATGAAAGGCCAGGAAGGCATGAATAGCATTAGTTGCAGAGAAAGAATATGGAAGAGACAGACAAGACAAAGAAGGACTTGCAGCAGCCTAAACATATGGAGTGGAATCCACTGAGACTCTTAAAAATCTTTATGTAGTACCCTCAAATTCCTGAAAAATCTCTCTTCTCCATTACCATTTTAACAATTCTTTCTAAACGCATTTGTTGGAATGCATTTTTTTTTTTTTTTTTAACTCCTATACATTAACCTTGTGAAGCTGGGCCTGCCTTCAATGGTTCCATACTCACAGCCTGGGATAAACTCTTCCTTGCCACATATGGCATGGAAACCTCAAACCCTTCTCAAAAAGCTTTCTCAACTGTGGGATTTACCCCATAGTCATGCCTTGCACTTTAAACTTCCTACTGTGAATCATTCCTCTAACCTTCATCAAGTTCTTTGGAAAAGATCTTGTCTCTCTACTTCATATCATCAGTTATCCTTCTCAGTCATGCAGTGATGTCTGGGTCAATGAGGCTGCACCAGCCACTATCTCAAGAACTTGCATAAAGAGGATGAGTAACAGACTCAAGGTGAGGCTCTGTAAGGCCATCTGTCTTTTCTTCTACAACATACGGTTATTAGAGTGTTAAGACACTAACCTTTATGCAATTAACAATTTAACTTGAAAAAAGCAAAATCAAGGGCACAGCTGTCTGAAGCTCTCTGCATAGATGTGACTTTTATAGCACTTGGCTCCACAAGTGAAAAATCATGAACAAGTTCCTAGAGTCAGTGTCAGCTTGAAAATGATGAGAGATATAATATTTGGTTCTTTTTATTTGCCCCCTGCTATCAAGTCATTCTGCCTCCCCCCTGCTCAACCAGAGCAGGGAGTTTACTTAAGCAAAATAGGAAAAAGAGTAGCTTAGGCTTTCATGGAGTAACAGCCAGAAATGTTTAGTCTAGATCTCCACCAACATCACAAAACTTCCTGAAATTTTAACATGACAAATTTGATTCTTCCTGACTGCGGTTAACTTAAATCAGTTGTGGTAAAAGAGTCACTCTGACAGCTTAGAAACTAATCAGGATTAGCTACAGAGGCAAGCAAAGCAGCTCAGAGATGCTGCTTTGTACCAGAGGCTGGAAGGACCTGCCCAGGCTCTATGCTGGAAACCCAAAGCCCGTATAGCTCTGTCTAATGAGCCTCCACTGCCATCATCTGGTACAACCCGTACCTGGGAGCACAACACACCAAACCGTAGCTCCCAACCAGAACAATACATGTGCAAGAGCAAGGCAGAAAGATACAATGAGTCACAGGAAGGTTTGGGGTGTCATGGCCCCCCTCCCAAAAACCCTCTCTTTAAGGCCCCAAACAAGAGTTCAGAGTGTTCTGAGGTCAAAGTATCTTCAATAATAAGCAGAGAAATCAAATGAATGCTCCACCTGGGTGTACAAACAAAATTCTCAATCTACAACATATTTGAAATTGAAGAGAGCTGACAGCCTCAACACAAACCAGGAAACCCTGATATTCAACAACTCTTTCCACATATTCTCCCCTCCATGTTTTTTATAATACTGGGACCCAAAGTGAGAAAACACATCAAGGGAAGTTATTAATGGGTTTGAGGACTGGGGACATATACTGGCAACAATAGCATCTCCTTAATAACACTGTACCTAAAAATATTTTGACATTTCCATTCCCTGCCCCTTCCCCTTATTCCCATCATTCCTTCATGGCTTCACATTACTTATTTGCTGAAGTCTGACTCAGCTGAATTGTTTTATTGATCCAGCTATATGACTTTGACCTAAACAAGCAGGTCCTCACCCAATACAGGCAGTAATAAAAAGGAGTAATTCATAAATATAACCTCCAGAGAGTCAACTGTTACTATTAAGAGTTTTTCAAAATCCATCCCTCTCCTTGTAACAGAAAGCTTATTTCAATGCACAATTCAGCTCAGACCTCTCAGATAGCACTAGGCTTGGGGAATGCAGTGCAGCACCACAAAGTGATACTAGTTCAGGTCCCAAAAGCTGTGTAACTTAGTAAGGATATGTACCAAGCTAATTATCCCCAGATCTAATTAGTTAGAGATCATTACTGTGCTGGCACTGACAAAACATTTCCAGGGCTACATTCATGGGTGCTTACCTATTGCATGATATAGACAAGGTACATGAAGCCCCCCAGGGCTGGAGCAGCACCTGATAGCATGGATCCTCATTCCCATCCCTTTCCCATTTATGAGGCAGCCCTGTGAGAAGGGAACTCTTACCAATGGTTGTTATCGCAGAGATGGAGAAGAAGAAAGACCCACTGAAGTTCCACCTGCCCAGGCTAGTGGTGTTTCCCTGGAGGGTTATGCCACTCTTGTAGGCTTGGATGATACCCTGCAAAGAGACAATAGCATGAGATCCCACAAACCCCCTCATGGCAAGTTGATGTGACTGGCATTTCCAGAGCTGGCTGGTAAAGTCACAAACTACAATTACTTCCAACTCTGTTGTTTCCCTTTTAGAGGACTATATCCTGTGCCTTAGAGACCAAAGAGCTGAGAGGGCAAAAAAAAGCTAAAAGCCAGCACATAGGTTCTAAGGAAAGGGCATCCGCAGAATAGAAGAACATTGCAAATGCACATGGTAGATCATATGTAAACATGGAAGAGATTGGAGGGCAAGAACTACCTACAGAAAGCCTAGCCAGATAGCCTTATGACATATTCATTATGAAAAGGAAGTGTGCCCAGATGTGATATTCTTATGGCAGAAGTCCAAGAGCAGCAAATATACCTGTGCATGTAAATGATACAGATCCCTTGCCTATACTGGGGAGGAATGTGGCGTAGGAGATGGAGATTACACAGGATACCCTATTCACTAGTATTGGGCATTATGTCCCTACATCAGGGCTATAAATATGAATAAGTTAGCTTAGCAAGATGCCCAGTTCTGTTCAATCCACCTGGGAAAGACTCAGAGGTCACCATGCTGAAGCGTGCAGAGTTATGCCAAAATAAGATACCAGAAGTCTTAACAGCGCCCACCTCTAACTGTATCTTCGCATACCAATCAAGTTAATGACATTGTGTCCAAAACAGCATGAATCACGTACACTAAACATTTCACACCCACTGACCAAGAATCCTTACAAGCTGATTATCCTTGAATGCAAAGTGTAACCAAGAAGACATAAAATTCATCACCTCCAAGGCAGGCATGCAGATACTCAACACTACTAAGCCTATTCTAACAGTAAGGCTGCTGACAGAGCTTTCACCAATGATAATCAAAGGAATCACTCAGGTTAGATTTGTATCAGTTGTAGGTTTTACAAAGTAGTAGTTTATACATCCATCAAGCAAACCAACACTTCAAGCCTACAAAGCAAGAAAGCTTTGTCCTGTTCTACTGATGTAACATGCTGTAAGTGATTTATATAACACCATAAAGGGCTGCGAATTAAAAACTGCATGCAGAGACCCAAGCAGCAGCTTAACTACAATGACCACTGCCTACGATGACCTCTCTTCTCCAGAGCTACTCGCTCTCACACTAAGAGCAAGGAACAGCTCAGATCAACACGTTTTTTCCAAGTAAGAAACACTGCCTGATAGTCACATTCTCAGAAATATCTTAATTTACTTATAACTCAAGGCAATGCAAACCATTCAGGGTCACATTACAATCTGTCAAGTCTGACAACATGCCCTTCTCTGCACAAGACAGCAGAGAGCCCTTGTTCAGAAAAGGGCCAAGGATCAGACGCCATATTCCACTACGCTTCCTTCTGTGAATTGTTGCTCTAACTTGAATGGGCACAGAAAGAATTAGTATGCAACGTAAGTGACATGGAAGAATCAGGCGTTCTCCTCCCCCTGAATAAAAAGAGAGAACGGGTTGTATCAGGAAGCCTCCAGTGGGATTTGTTTTGAATAGCTTGTGTGTAGTATCCCCCACCTGATCTTCCAGGGGTGGTATCTGCATTGGGGTTTGGCAGGTTGTATGGGATGCAGGCTCTGGCCTTCCTGTGTTCTCCTTGATCTCTGACAATACTTGACCACAGGTTTAAGAAGTTCTCCAGACACTGGCCTACTCAGGAATCACAGTCCCCTTGAACCTAAAAATAACTCCTAAACTAAACCACATGTCAAGGGAGACACTAGAAACATAGATAGTATGTATTTTTTCCTTCTCCAGAAGCTAGTGGTTAAATTTGAAAATAAAGAGCTTATTATTCTCTCAAACTTTCCTTTTGCAGTCTGTGATCTCTGCAGTTTCCAAGTAGTAGTCTTGAAGATGTATATACATGCTGGAACAGCAACAGTCCATCTCTCAAATTTACAATCAGCTTGATCAGATAGACAACACACCTACACACACAGCATGTTTGTTGTCAACTGCGGAGCTTGTTGACAGGCAGGAGAATGGACAACATTATACACAACATTAAGTTTGTAAAGCCAGAAACACTTAAGAACCAGAGAGGATTGTAATAAATTATGGCTGAATTGGCCCAAAGAAATGGAGTTTCCTTCATGCAGAAAGCACAAATATGCAGCCTGCACAAGACATCATGAGAAGCAAGCAGCAGTACCAAGTCATTAAACATTTAACTTCACATCATTGCACCACTTCTGTTCTGCAGGGTGTAGGACCAAGAGACTGAGGAGCTGTGATCACCCACACTAGCTTTGCAGTGACTTAAACAGTCTCCGAGTCATTGCCTTTCCCTGAGGGGGATGCTACTGCCAGCAAATACAGCATTTGCCTTAGGAGTCTGCAGATAGGCTAGAGGATTTACACTGAATGGGATGATGATCCTGCACTCAGCAGGGAAGGTACCCTGTAACTATTGTTCATTGGCAAAGAGCAAGTACTGAGCCTGGGTCATGGTTTAACCTTGAACAGTAACCAGACCACGCAGCCGCTCACTCACCCCCACCCCTACCCAGTGGGGCAAGGAGAAGAATCAGAGAGAACTCACAGGTAGAGATAAAAACACTTTACCAGGACAGCAAAGATAAATTATGTTAATGATAATAACATAAGGATAATAGAATATATAAAAGGAACAATGCACGATTTCCTACCACCTGACAACCAACACAGCCCATCCCGAGCAGCAGGCAGGGAGCAGGGATATTCCCCCGCAGCCATCCCAGAACAGCGAGTTCCAGAGAGAGAAAACAAGGGAACAGACAGCCAAATGAATGAACAAACAGGCACAAACAAAACAAACAACAAAACAAAAAAGTAACAAGAAGGGAACATGAACAGAACAAGGAATTAGAAGAAAGGGGCAATGGTCAACCCTCACTTATACTGGGCATGATGCCTACAGTATGGAACACTCTCTGTGGCCAGTTTGGATCAACTATTCTGGCTGTGCCCTCCCAGGTGTTTGCACCTGCACATCAGCAAAGCTTGGGAAACTGCTAAATGTCCTTGATCATCCAGCAGCAACCAACACCAGCAGCGTGCTATCACCTTGTTTCATATACCAACTCCAAAACACAGGAGCTGCTGAAGACAAAAACTAGCTCCATCCTGGCTGAAACCAGGACAAAATGTCAAGTTCATTACTGTTAGGGAGAAAGAGTTACTGACACCATCCTTAAAGGGAAGGTTTCATAGATGGTGGAGCTAAGGATACCAGCTTGTCTGCTTTAACTAAGCGTACAAACAGGAGGGGAACCAACTTTTTGAAAGGGTAGAAAATGACAGGACAAGGGGGAATGGATTGAAGCTGAAGGAGGGAAGGTTTAAAGTGGGTATTAGGGGGAAGTTTTTTTACAGAGAGAGTGGTGAGGTGCTGGAACAGGCTGCCCAGAGCGGTGGTGGATGCCCCATGCCTAGAGGTGTTCAAGCAACTAAGTGTACAAACAGGAGGGGAACCAACTTTTTGAAAGGGTAGAAAATGACAGGACAAGGGGGAATGGATTGAAGCTGAAGGAGGGAAGGTTTAAAGTGGGTATTAGGGGGAAGTTTTTTTACAGAGAGAGTGGTGAGGTGCTGGAACAGGCTGCCCAGAGCGGTGGTGGATGCCCCATGCCTAGAGGTGTTCAAGGCCAGGTTGGATGGGGCCCTGGGCAACCTCGTGTAGGTCCAGGCCTGGAGGTTGGTGTCCCTGCCTGTGGCAGGGGGGTTGGAACTCTGTGATCCTTGGGGACCCTTCCAACCCAGACCTTTCTATGATTCTATGAACTAAAAAATGTTTTATTATAATATCTAGAAACAACCTTTGACACACAACAATAATGGTAGAAAATTAAAGACTGATTCTTCTAAGAACAGTTGAACTAGTGGAGCTTGCCTTCCAGCAGATGCACCCATAGAGGCAGATTCATGAAAGAAATCCATAGATAGCCATTAATACACAGAAATCCATTAATACACAGAAATTACTTCTGGCATAGGAATTCATTGGATTGCAAACTCCTGGAGGCTGAGAGCATTCAGGAGGATATCGGTGTATACTTGTTCAATTTAATGTTCCTCTAGACTTCTGCTTTTGGCTAGTGCTCTTTTTCATAGAAAATTGTAAGTGGTTTATTATTTTTATTAGAACACAGGAAAAAAAACAGCTAATAAACACTAATAGAACAGCTGAATTCTCCCTAGCTTTCCCATTGAAGAGGCAGTAGTATGTCTCTGCAGCTGATTTTCAAAAAAAAGCAGCATAGTTTGAAGTATAGTTTGGCCTGTGGGTTCAAGGTTTAGTAAAGAGGAACTGAACCATACACTTTGGGTCACACCTGCTTGGTTCCCTTTGCCAGCCTTTGAGAATCAAAGACATTTTGTTTTGATTTATACTAATTTTGGGGTGAAATCCTGGGGTTCTCCTTTACCTCTTAATTAGGCTAGCAATTTATACAGTGGCTGCTCCAAAAGCTGACACATGAAAAGGCACCTAGTAGAAGTAGTGTCCTAAATCCAGTGTTCAAAAGCAGCTATCTGCCTGACCTAAGACGTCAGTCAGTATCACCATGTGCTCAAACAACAAACCTTGAAGTTGCAAAGCTTGGGCTTGATCTTTTGGAAACTTGAAAGGTCATGCGTGCAACTCAGAAGAATAGGAAGGAAACAAGTGGGAGGGTAAAATACTCAGAGAGAACCAGAACTCAGTTCTGCTTTGGTTTCTACCGACAGACAAGCTACACAACAATTTCACTTCTCTGCACACTCCAGACCCTTGAATAATTTACAGTTCACAGCAACTACTACACCTTTAGCTGACAATGCCTATATAATTTTAACTGCAGACAAATTTCTATGGGAGCTACTACACTATTTTTTTTTTTTTTTTTTTTTTTAAAAATTTGTTTTAAAAATTCAGACCTTTTACATTCTTAGGCCTTCATGAGTCAATGAAACTTTATTTGCAGGCTGCCACATCTCATCAAGTAGGCTGTTCTGTTTCTTGCTAGCATCATGCACAGCCTACTTGCATGATCAAATACTGTCATAGCTAGTGATTAAAAAACCAGCATGACTTACATTCAAAGTAATCTGTTTAAATGTAGATGTCTGTCCTTTGTGATTAAACATGCCTCAGAACATCAAAGTTTAGCCCCGAGCTCCATTTTGCTCAACCATAAACTCTGAAGTTTCACTTAGGAACATCATGAACTAATGCTTACGAATGCACACTTTGTTTTGTACTGAGATGTAACAATGTTAGTATAGTTTTGTGCATCACTCCTCAGGGAATCCCCTCCTTTCATTCAAGCTCACAGGTAACTCCATGAGGAAGCTGTGGATTTCTGCCAACTCCCTTATCTAAAGTATCACTGATTTATCAAATTTACTTTAAGCCCTTCTTTCCTTCTCTTCTACTATCAATTAGCATAATCACTGCTGTTTTTTCCTATAGGAACATCCAAACATAACTTTGACCCAGTTTTCTTATTGGAATTTTAAAAAAAATTTAAAGAAAAAAAAATCAGTTTCAGCCTGACTGCCTTTTAGCCCTTCACAGCTCTGGGCCTGTACTTCCACAGACCATTGATAACAAGTGCCTCACCTATCCTGGAAGAGTCTCACAAATCTACACAGCTTTGCACCAACAAACCCATTGTAGTTACAGTCATACTAGCAAAAGTTAAACCACAACTGAATTACACTCGAAAGATCTCTTCTGTTCATATAGTCTATATTAAAAAAACCAAAAGAGCACACAAAGAGTGAGGTCACTGGTTCTATCAGGATGCTCACATATCCAGAAGCTTAATGCAGACTCAGCCTACAGAGTTTAGTTCCCTCTTGACATTTGAGTTACATCTTTTTCTTCCCTGCAAAATGTAGGTTTATTTTTTTCTATTTGCTGGGGGTGGGGGTCACTCTACCCTTCAGCCATACTCACCAGTGTCTCATTTACCATGTGTGCTGTGTTACCGGTTCTGGGCAGCTCCCAGCTTTCTCAGCTTACACACTTCCTCTCTTCCAAAACCCTCTTATCACACATGGGCCTCTCCACCACCGGCTTGTGGCTGCCATGCAGCTTCTCATCACCGAGCGCTGCAAGAGGTGACTGTTCACTCAGACCTCCTTAATAGCAATTAATTTTGCCTTTCACCTCTGTGCTGAGTCACAACTGCATGTGACTAGGGTACAGCTTTCAAAAAAGACATTTAAGATCAGCAATGAGGAATGAATGCATAAACATGTACATGTAAACTGAGACACCACTTTCCTTGCAATCTACTATCCTCAGAACACTACACTTATCTTTCCTTCTATAATCTTTACAGCAAAAAATAAAACTTTATATAGGCGATGAATCAGACCAATTCTAACACACACACCTCCCCAACAGCGAGATACGAGTGAAAAGTGGGAAGTGAAGCCCTGGACCCTATCAAGGATATCCATTCCTCACTCTCAAGCTCAACATTTTTTATTTGAGGGGGAAAGGAGGGGTTGGGGTGACAGGACAACACAGAACACAAAGCACTTTTTTTCTGGAGGAAAGTATCATGAAAGGAGTCATGCTAATGACCCTTATCAACTGCAGCTGCAGTCACTGCGGTTGCCCTGTGCTTCTGTACTATGGCATTTTGGCCAGGGTTCACGGAAGCCTTGAGATACATCTGCAGGCAAAAGCAGTGTTTCCTAACTGTAATTGAAAGCAGTTCAAGGAAGGAAAAAAAGCATGCAAATGAACTGGAGTGAGAAACTTCATTCCCAAGTTTAGTTGAAGTTTACACATTCATATTTAAAACTCAACTCTTCCAGGGAGTACTGTGCCCTCCTGAAAACCATTCGCCTTATTTTGGACACTTCCTCTCCTCACCCTTGCAAGCTATCAATGACAGAAAGGAAGTGTTCCCAAGGCACAAAACTACCGTTTAGATTAATCAGAAAATATAAACTCACATAAACTTTATGCCCTGGAAATTCTATGCAATGTTGGTATATAAACATTCATTTACATCTCACAGAACACCAGCTGCAAATCAGAAGACAGTTAACATTAACCTTTGTCTCAGATTGCAAGGACAAAGGTCAATTAACTTCAAAATAATAGAAAATAGATTATGAATCACATCTTCCCCGGACATGAGCTCTGATCCCCTATCCTTGCCTGGAGTGGAAACTTCCCTGAATTCTGACCAGCAGAGCAGGCACAAGGTGCATTATGAATTCAATGGAATCCAGCTGTTTTCTTAACACCATGTCCCTTGACTAACCTGAGACCTGATCAAATACCTCCCCCCACCCATGTTTGCCAATATAATTGGTACTAGCGTCTCTAAACCAAATGAACCCTACTGGCAAAAGCACTTTTACTTCACAGCTGGATCTTCACTACAGTTTCTAGAATTCATCTAGACTTACTCTTCAACAGAAAAGGAGCAAGAGATGTAGTAAAGTACAGCGGCGCTGCAACCAGTGCTACTCTAGGCCACTAGTACTTTTTCTGTAAATTAAACTTTATACTAAGGAAGAATCTGTGGCATGATCCAGGGGACAAAGCACTGCTGAATTCCAATTGCTTCCCAAACGATACAAGTAATTTGCGAGCTGGGCTGCAACGGAAATAAGTAGGGCCTGTTGAAAGGAGCTGCCTACGTAATCTACAAAACGGAGCACATCGGGTTGCATTGCATCACCCTTGCAAAATTGAGAAGTTCTTTCTCTAGCAGTTTTCTTTCAGATGCATTTAAAAAGCATAGGTACTTGTTTATCATACTGTATAAGAGTAACCCACATTTTCAAACAACTGACAATTACCATCGCTTTTTAGAGGGCACCTCTTTCCCCCGCCCCCAGTCTTTAGATGCACTACTAGCAGTGGGTATCTTAAACCTGCCTGGAGAGGTTATTGAGACAGTTATCAGTTAATTCCTGCTTACTACACTTCCTTGCTTATTACTTCCCACCAAGCCTGACCAGCTGTAACTGAGAATCAGACAATATCAGAGAACATCTCTCTTTAGCCAGAGGCACGTAAATATAACCAGTTCCTCTGGTGCTTCCCCTCTGCTTCTCTTTTTAAACACAGAAATTTGACCAGAAACAACAGTTTGACCAGAAGACATCACTGACCAGAAGACAACTAACCAGAAACAACAGTTCATCAGGAAGTCTTCTTGCCTTCCAAGACGTCCAATCGTATAGTGCTAGCCTATTGCCTTACAGAATACTATATGCTTACTGCCTTATAAAGATTTTTCTTTAACTTCTGTCAAAAGTATATTATAATAGGATATTATAAGCACAGAATTCACACTCTTAGTAAGTTGCCCATAGTTCTTTTTAATAGGTTTGGAGAACAACAGACTGGCTATAACTTAATCAAAGCAGTGATACATTTTTATAAGGAGGAAATTAGAACAGTGACAGGAGATCAGCCCTATTTCATCTGTGACAAGCCATCGAATATTTCACTAAAGCAAGTTCTATACAGATGTCACTGTTCCACAATACCAATAGCCAATGCTGCTCCTTGAAGTCCCTTATCACCAACAGGTGATCTCTGATGCTCACCCCTTAATAGTCACTCACTGCTGCATCATCTGTGGGAAAGATGATTTTAGTAAACTGTATTTGCAGGGTTCTATTTCCTGACAGCTGGCACAAATCTCTGCTGGTTCAATGTCAGTGCAAGCCAAGGTATTGATGAGGATCTTTTAGTCACATGGGATCTTGTTGCTCTTGTAAACATGAACTAAAAGTGTGTGTAGCTCTAGCTGTTGACTCTGGAGATAACAGTATCTAGAGCCACCCGCAGGCTTTTAGTTTATGGCCTGCCTTTTAGAGTTAGGCCCTTTTCACTACACCTTAAATCTTGCTACACAAGAAACCCCATATTAATTTCATTTAGCTCAGTTTTCATTTTCTCCCTCCCAGTTTATGTAAGTAACTAGGCTTAAATGCCATTATGCATCTACAATAATAGAGTGGATAGAACAATATAATATGGAAAACAGCTGTATTATGGAAATATATATAGCAACAAAAAAGTTTATAGCAAAAAAGGAAGGGCAGCATGCAAAGGATGTCATGGTAACAGCCTAACACAGAAAACACCTGTTCCAAGCCTGGCCATATGAACAATCACCTGACTAAAGAGACACTGAAAAGCACAGCAGCTGTAGCTACACTGGTGCCTGTAACCACTGAAAATGATGCAGGAAAAAGGAGGGAATTTGGAGGACAGCTCAGCTGGAGCAGAACTATGTATACCCACCCTAGGCAGTAAAACAGAGACTTGGGCACCAGAAGTGCATCACGCTGAGCAGTGTGTGTAGGTGTCCCTCACCCCAAAAAGGTCAGCGAGGGTCTTGGCTCTAAGAGGTGCCAGTATAGAAAGGGGCCCTCTGTCTGCAGCCTCACTCCCAGGACACTTCTCAAGTGTGGAACCAACATAATTTTCGCCTGGATAGAGACTCTTATGTACTATAAGAGTGTGTGTATTCCCTGAGTCCAGCTAATATCCTTCACTGGACTGAGGGTGTATGGCCTGAAACCTGTTTCCATCTTCTGCAAGTCTTACTGTCAGGAGCTTCATTTGATGTAACCTCACAGCAAGTAATTCCAGCACATGAAGACCACCACCATATTTATAATAAAAAGCCAGACATTACCCTCTTTGTACATTGCCTGTTGAGAGCAAACAGTTCCTCAAGAGTCAATCTTATTGCAAACGTGTGTTCAACTCAGACTGTATACAACGTCAGAAAAATAACCTAGGGTTAGATGAGTTAACAAAACCAAACACGTCTTCCTTGAGTAGATGCTACTGGATGCACAGTACAGGGACACATGGCCAGAGTTCCTCTGTTGTCCCCTATGCTGTCCTTGTTCTAAGCATAAGTAACAGCCAGGAAAAATGCCAATCAGTCTTTGCCATGCACGTACACACATATATGTACATATAAAGATAAGCATGCATTTTTTGTTTGCTTATACATAAAGCATTCACACATACTACCCTCAGCTACTTAGGAAATGTGGAACCATTCAGCATCCCACAGAGGCCAAGCCAGCCAGTCCCCCCAAGCAAAACACACAGCTGTGGGAAGCAGGAACCCACCACTACAGGTGTGACACGCTTTCTAACACTTTCTCCTCTGCTATTCCATTTTTGTTCTTTGTCTACTGTTTCCACCTCCTCCTGTCTTTTCTTTTGTTAACTTCTTCCCTGGAAAGGATCCGAGCCATAGACATTACTGAGTGAGAATTCACTGGTCTAGCTACCACAGCATGGTCTGTTTGCCTTTGCCTTTCCTCCTGCCCATCCTCAGGCCATGCTCTCCTGCTTGCTTCTCAAAGCAGGAGCTCTCTATTGCTCTCCATCTGTGCAATGGCTGGAACAGCGGACTTCCACTCCCAGTTGGTAACTAGGAACTAAGTGATAAACAGGTCGTAAAATGATGTTTGTACATTGCTTAGCAAACTGGGGTTTTATTCCATATTGGCCCCTATACACTTAAAATAAACACAGTTTAGATTTATCTAGGATGAAAGAGCTATAAGAAAACAATGAGGAATTGCCACTAATGTCAAAGCAATTAAAATTCACACACTGGTTTATGTTTTCACAAACACTCTTTATAGGTCTTTCTTAATTAGCAAATAATCAGCTGTGTATCTAGAATACAAGTTTGTTATCTGAAGAGAGGCCAGTGATGACACTGCCTGATAAACTGCGTGCAATTTAATACAATAACAATTTACTGCACAGAAAAACACCTCAGTTTTGAGCACTTGTAGTATCCAAGCAATTGTCCCACAGGAAATTAGAAGAGTAGGAAAAAAGCAACCTTGGGGAGTACCTGTTTAAGATTAATTTCTCAATAGGAAAGTTATTAAAACTAACACCCAAAGCCATTCATGCTCAGACTATGGTGTCTCAAAGCACGAAGGCATGCACAGATACTCCAAAATGAAACAGAACTTCTTTGTAACATCCTCATTCAGGGCTTGCTCGGGTCACAAGTAAGCACTTGTGCTGCATATTGTAACAGTGTCTGGTCTAAAAGGATTTGGGCAGCTATCGATTCTCTCGATTACCAGAGTATCAAGAACTAGTAGAGGTCACCCTACAGTAAACCAAGCCATCAGAACGCTATTAAAAAGACCTTTTTACCTACTCAGTTGTGATCGTCTCTCCACTACTATCATTACTGTCCTTCATCAAGTGGAACCCTGCCAACCCCAGGGCAAGAGCCATGCTCAAGGGACCAGTGCTGAGTGCAACTCAGCTTAGAGCTGCCTTCCTGACCTGCCAGACTGGTCTTCTCTGATGCATTTCTCACTTCTCTCTATTTATATTCCATAACTAGCACAGCACACGTTATAAATAAGACTAGATACTGCAGTAGCTTTCAAGGGCCCAAATTCATACCATATCTTCAGTGTACTACCGACTGACGCTGAGAATGTATCATCTAGAAAGTCAAGGGATGACAGCCTGACATAGGTTACCAGCATAATTTTGTCTGCCAGAGCCTTGCTGAAACGCCTGACAACGTATCTGTTTAACAGTTTGTGTTTTTCTTTCTGCTGAAAAAGTGTGAAAACACTTCAAGTCCCTTTTAGGTCCTTTCAACTCTGGTGCCCAGCTACTATAGTTTCAGCCACCGCTGAACACTACTTTTACAAAAAAACCCAAACCACAAAACAATAACACCCCCCACCCTCACCCCCCCCAAACCAAAACCCCCACCAAGGTGTTTTTTGTCTGTTTGGCAACATCTCTTTGAGGCAGACAGACCAAAGCAAGCAGTACATATTCAACCACCAGCACCTACTGAATTAGAATGATTTGGATAAATATTCAGGTAACCTCAATATTGTAGGTTGTTCTTTTCGAGGCAAATATTGAGCAAGGAAAGAACCTATTTATCCCACTGGGCTCATACCTGCATCATAAAACGCATCCACTTGTACTTTAGTATGACTGCAGCTGGTCCTGCTTTACATTTTGCAACCATCCTGCAAATACACTCAGAAACATTTTTAAGGATCTAAGTTGTGTTCCCAGGGTTTTTCCATTCCTCCTATAAATAATTTAGAAACCCGAAAGAGCACCAATATAAAAGCCAACTAAACTTACCGCGACAAAGCCTCTCCATTAGAACTGACTACTTTAGGATGCCCCGGGCTATGTAATTCCTCCTCAGCAAGTCCCGCAGCCCGGCGAGCCCGCCCGCAGCTCACCGCGGGAAGTACCGCGCAACGGG
>KL285680.1:25567-66585 GCA_000699545.1 Podiceps cristatus
GTCTTTGGAGGTCCCTTCCAGCCCGGATTATTCTATGGTTGTATGAAGTCATCATCCCAATTCCTATTTAAGAGACAGCCAGCGCAGGTTTGCCTGCAAGGCAGCTGCAGAGCAAGACACAGCAGGTAAGTCAGTATTGAATTTATAGCCCATGTATGGCTCTGGAGAGCAGTTAAAGATGCAACGACAAATGTAGGTGCTCAATAGATTTTTTTTAAAAAAATAAATATTAGTGGCAACTCAGGATTAAATTCTGCGGTTCTTGCTTAGACAAACCTGCTGAGCTATCAAACATATTGCATACTGCAAAGGAAGGAGGGAGGAGGGAGGAAAAAAGGACAAAATGAAAACAGGAAGGCGACAGGAAGGCGACAGGAAGGCGACAGGAAGGCGACAGAAAAAAAAAAGCACAACACCAAATGCACAAAAGCCCTCTTACAGCTAAACCCAAGGAAATGAAGAAATACTGTATTTCTCACAGCCCAAGGCAAAAATACCACTGACTCCAGTGACATAGAAATTTACCTTGTGATCACAATCTGACATTTTAGGTATGGTTTCAGTAATGTCATCAAGCCTGAGGACTCGTTCAGGCACCGAGCTGCTCTGATTTGCAGTGGGTTTTTGATCTGCATGCACAACAGTTAAGGAAACGGACTTTGTTTTGCCCTTTGTGTTTGTGCAGTTAAGCTCATAGAAAGCCGGGTTTGTTAGAAAACGTTGCACTAAGGTGGCTGCCAAGTCAACAGTGACTCTTCCATATGATGCTTTTTAATAAGGTCAAGTTACGTTTAATAATAGCCTGCAAAGACTAATTTCTAAATAATTTCTGTTGCAAAACTGTTTAATTTTGCTTGAGCTACTCATTAGTCATTCATTTGAAATGACTTTAAATCCATTTTTATCTTCCTTTGAGAGAAACACCAGATTTTTCACAAGTGGAAGAGAAGGAGACTCTCCAGGTGGATACCATTAATCAGATCTTGCATTCTTGTTACTCAGCCATTTAATCATCTCTCACCACCACAAAACTCTCCCTGGCTTCAGCAGCTTTACCCGAGTATGAACTTGCAGAATTTAATCCTAGGCAAATACTAACACAACAGGGGACAACTAAGTGTCCCACAGCAAAAACACCCCAAACAAACCTGGGAAAAAAGCCCTGCCAGCTTTATCTCTATATGGTGGTAACCGCAGTTGACCCGGCCTGCAGCACTGTGAGCGGCCAGCATATCCTTAACACAGGCAGCTCACCTCGGTCCTTCGCTTGCCTCTCCAGTAGCCAGCCTCAAACAGATGGAGTCGGGGCAGCCCTGCTGTAAAACTTCCACTTCAGTAAATTAAGACCATCACAAGATCTCTTTCCTTGCCGTAAGGAAAAAATAGCAGGTGGCATCAAGTCCTTCTCTGAGCAACTGGCTAAGGAATGGCAGAGGGACCAGGGGAGGTAAGACAACACCCCGTGGCAGGGCAGAAGGCTCCTCAGCAAAGAGGTAAAATTCTTCCCAAGCTTTGCGAGAGTTCAGATGAAAGTTCAGCTTTAATGACTTCTTTCCCCAGGGAGCAGCAGGTCTGCAGACAGAAGAAGCAGATGAGAAAGAGGTGGCACAGAGGGAAAAACCTGACCCTATTAAAACCAGTGCTGTTCAAATACAGAGAACTAAGATTAACAAGGAAATTCAAACTAAACCAATCCCTCGAGGGCAAGCAGCTTCAGATTTTGAAAAATTAGCTACAGAAGTCTTGAAGACATCCCCCAAACTCATTGCTGAGGGGAGCAGAAGTGTGTGGCTTTATAATACAACAGGAGTTAATCAGCTGAAAAAAAAAAATCCACCCTGAGGGATTTCAATCATTGCTAATTTTCAAATAGTGTATTGGGGGGTGGGGACTGGGGATTTTTTGATTTTAGGAAATTGAATGTACTAAATTGTACACACCCAGTACTGTACTGGGTGTGTTATATTGCCTCTGCTGTCAGTATGTAACTACGAGGGCAAAGGATCTGGTTCACCCGTGACTTCACACAAACACACTGTTCACATCCAGCGGTGCCAGATGTTGTGCCCCCCTGTGTCCTCCACTGCCTTCCCTCCACGGTTGCACCTCTCTGACCCATCTCCTCACTCAAGTGCACGGTATCTAAATGACCTGTATTCATTTACATAATGGGTCTTTGCTATGAAAGGAGACACACGCACAGAAGCTGGACATCAACCTTGACAAGAAAGAAATTACTAGGGGGCAAAAAAAAAAAAAAAAAAAAGAAAAAAAAGAAACTGTTACTGCTGGTATTATAGAGCATGTACTTAAATAACACCCCAGGTCTCCTCACTTAAAGACAAGTGAAGGGAGGTCCTGCTCAGACCACCCAAAGCCACATTTTGAGTCCGCTGTTTCCTGGCTTCTCCTGTGAGGCAGGAAGAGCGCTTGCTTAACAGGCAACAGATCGCGCAGGTGGGCAACGCAAAGCCCAGAAGACATCTGTTCTCACTTAAACAAGGCTCTTGAGCCTAATCCAGAGCAGCCTAAGTCTCAGAGATACACTCAATTAATAGTCCCATTCCTCACCATCTTGGTTCCTGCAGTGAGCCCAAGCAACACAGCGCTGGTTTCCCCAACAGCTTTTGCTACCGAGCTGCAGCGCTTGTGCTTCCAGGGAAGGGCAGAGCAGGCATCAAACACCGGAGAGACGGCTTACGGCAGTCGGGAGCCGTGGCAAGGAGGGCACAGCCTGGTGTCCCTCTTCTCAGCACAAAAGCTTGGAGCATTTCTTCATTCTTCCAAGCTCCTGAACAGGAAGCTCCCTACTAGTGGTAGCACAAATCGAAATAATTACTTCTCTAGCAATGATCTGCTTTGCTCCCTTCTTTGACATCTGTGTCATCTCACTGTATGAGGAAATAAGGTTAAGCCTGATTAACTTCACATGCAACACTAAATCAATTAAAGAAAAAAAAAAAAAAGAATGCTTTTGCCAAGCATTGGAACAGGCTGCCCAGGGAAGTGGTGGAGTCGCCACCCCTGAGTCACCTCAGCTAGGTGAGCCCAAAAAGGCCTGGACCAAGGAGAAAGGATTTCTCATTAAACAAAAAAAAAAAAAAAAAAAAAAAAAAAAAAAAAAAAAACAAAAAAAAAACCCAGGGGGTTTGGTTTGGGGACCCATAAAAAAAAAAAAAAAAAAAAAAAAAAAAAGAAAAAAGAAAAAACGAAAAAAAAACCCAGTGGGTTTGGTTTGAGGATTGTGTTCTGTGTTGCTCTACACCTTCGGCTGCCGATAAACTGAAAGCCCACCAGCGTTACCTTTGGGTGTAATTTACTTTAATCTGGGGATTCATCCCACAGCCATAAGGAATGGGGAAAAACCCACCCAAGACACTGAAGATGGTAACCTGGAACAAATTTCACCTCGCAGTTGTTTGTACTTCAGCAAACAGCACAGGCCCTGTCAACACCATGCTGTAGACATTTAGCTGGCTGCTGGCAGCAGCTAAGAAGTCCCTGCGATCTGGAGAATGCAAACATGCTCTCCACATCCAGAAAAATGCAGCAGATGCCTACAGCAATAAGGATGAGGAAGATCTGCTCTTGAACCAGGACTCTGCCGTGCTTTGTCAGTCATTCACCAGGCCACCCAGCACCTCCAGCAAGTCCCACAGGAGCTCCCAGACCCCACACGTTTTAATCGAAGCCTTGAGTCACACACTGAACACGAGACAACTCTGCAGTCCTATGGTGGAAAAACAATGTTCCTTTTTTGTTGGGTGGTGTTTGGTTTGTTTTTTTTTTTTTTTTTTTTTTTTTTTTCCCCTCCTCTTCTTATAAAAATGCAACAGTCCCTTTATGTTTTTGATTACCGATATGGTTGGCAAAGGTATTTTCATATAATTGTCCCTGATGCCATTAAGATCTCTTTCCTAGGTGGTACTGAGTTAGAGGCTGTCCCTGTGTATTAATGTTATACTTGTCAGCACCGAATTTCATTCACCATATTATCGCCTGTCATAACATGTCAGAGAGCCTTTTGGAATGCTCCAGCTTACTTTTGTTTTCACAGTCTTGAATAATTCTATATTATTGTCACCACACTATTTTCTTCACTTCCCGTTAGCTTTTAGGAATACTCAGTAGCCCAAGTTGACTTCGCACAGCAGGCACCACGCTCTGGTCCGGAGCTGGTAATTTCACTGCAAAGTTCTGGGTAATTACCATCCGGTCCTGGTGATTTCTGACTAATAATTTCATATATTTCAAGAATACCTTTGAACTTTTCTAGCTTAACTCTGCCTTCTTTTGGCACAAACCTGTCAGGCTTCGTGCTCCTGATGAGTTCAGAGAAGACCTTAACATTTTCATACCTATTTCTCACAATCTTTTAATTGAGGTTTTAACAATTTTACATCATTTTACACTGAACTCACTACTAATAAGAGCACAGGAACTTTTAAATTTGTTTTAAATTTAAATCACTCTAAGGTATAATCCAATAATACGAATATAGCTGTATTTTGCCTATACACTGAAGAGGATGCTACTGCCGAGTTCAGCGAGAGGCAGAGTTCGGAAGAACACTCTTCCCGGCTTTCCTGGTAGTTTGACAGCACTAAAAAGGAAGAAGACCCACACTACCAATTAGGTTTCATATAACCAGACTTAAACCCCTCAAAACTCAAGCCACACAACTCACATTAAAAATAAATACATCCGAAAAATATTTGAAGACTTTGATTTGCTTCACTGCATTTGGCAGCCTGTTGCATTTTGTCTTGCACAAACGGTCTAGATGGCCAATTCCCATGAGCATTTACAAAACCAGAAAAGCCAACTGAATAATCCAGAGCTTTGTGGAACTGGACATTGAGTTAATAACTGAAAATTCTCCTTTTACACATAGAATTGGGGTGCTGTGCTCCCCTCAGCCTGCCTATTCACAGAAGTCTGGAGAATTTTACATTCCTTGGCACTGCACCTCCAGGCAACATTCATTTTCAATGAAAATGCTTGGAGATAGTTGCTTACACAAGTGACACACTATAGAGTAAGCCAGATCCCCTGATTTGATTTAAATAATAAACTGTTTATGTTCAGCATCAATCCCATTGCCAAAGCTTAGGACAGAACTTGAACAGCAGCCCAAGTCTGAGCTACATTCAGCCCCGGTGACAAATACAATAAATACGACAGCGGGACCACGCCTGCTGAAAAGACCGTGTCTCTAAACCAGGTACGGCAGTCATTCCAACAGCAGCATACCTGCCTTTTTCTTTCTAGTAACAGCTACCGACCCAGCTCAGGACCGCTCATTTGCACTGCTTGTGAAGTCAGGCGGGTCTGTGAAACGCAATGTTTACGACAATTTTAATACAGTTAATATCTTAATACTAGGTCCCAAGTATTAAGAACAACAACCAAAAGGTTTCTTAAATACCAAATTTCAGAGGAAAGAAAGTGGTGAGCATTCGAATGAGCGTCCAAGCGTTTCCTATACTTGGTGTGACTACTAGAGACATGCAGTGGCTAACGCGTGAAGTACACAGCCGCAGTGACAGAAAGGCTCATTTTCTCCTTTGCCACTCTTCAAGACAGCACTACGTGAATTCATAAGCTGCTAACCCGAAAATGCAAATGCCTATAAATTGAGTTAAAAATCTACATTCCCTGCCCCTACCCTTGTTTCTACTGCAACCTTCAGTTGTTCATTAATTAGCTGGGGGTTGTTTTCTAGCCTTATGACTTCCAAAGTTCCCTTTAAATTTTTCTACCCTCTAGTTGAATTTCTTTCAATGGAATCCTTTCCAAGAAGGTGAGGGGAGGGCAGAAGGGCAGCAAAGTGATAAATGCATATACAGCTCCAGTTCTTGAAATGCATGAGGAATACATATTTGGCTTAGCTGTAACATCCACTTGTTTTAAAATAGGCAAGTACAGGGTTTTCCGATGAAAATGAGATTTGCATGTTTGTGCCATCTCTTTCAGTAGGTACAGTATTTCCTATGGTAATGACCTGCACTAAAGATTCCAGGAAAGCCGTCGTTTCCTTGGGACCGTCAGTTCCCCATGCTCTCTGTGACTGAGGGCAGGGGCGGGTGCTCAGAGCTCCCCCAGTCAGACGCTCAGTGGGGCAAGGAAGACTTGACCTTTTCCTGGCAGCGAGAGCTTCACAGACTTTTCTCTGCCTTTGGGCTACTGCCAAGTGGCCACACACATTACTTACGCGTTAGTTTGCCCATGGTAAGTTGCTTGCTTGGGTCAGCACTGCAGACCACAAGGCGAACGCAAGGAACAGTTAATCTGCAAAAAGGGAGCAAGAGGCTGGAGGAAGCTGAAATTTTGTTTCTGAGGGTTGGTACACTTAGGGCTTGAAAGCCCAAGAGCAGTTTCGTTTCATACTGCAAATGTGGAAGAGTTTAGTGTAACATAGTAAGTTCTTCGAGGGCTGCCTGGTAATGTTTCCCTAAATAGCCTGCAATCCGACTGGCTGGAGCAGAGCGTTACTCCTTCCAGGTGCGTGCCTGTATAAAAACCTCTGGAGCATGCATCCGCCCGCGGGCAGCCTCCAGCACCCTCTGCCACAGCAGGTAACCCCGCGGCCGTCCGGCTGAGCCCGGCTGGCCTGCCTTCGCCTTCCCTGCTAACTAACTATGGGAATACGCTTCTCTGAATTCTTGTATTTCAGGTCATGCTGAGTTAGCCAACAAGATCCAGCTTACCTAACCCCTGCTATTTCGTGAGGAGTGACTATTGTTGCTGGTTTGCAGTATTTGGATGCATTTACCTTGTGGACTCAAACAGCATATAGGTTTACTACAATGATGTTCTTAGCACTGACATTGCCTCTATTTTCTAGCATTTATATTCATCTCTCTATTTTTTTTGTTTTGATTTAATGCATGAGAACATGGGAAAATTGCATGAGCTCTAACACACACAGATGTTTGCGTATGGTATGAGTGTATGGCTAAGCCCCATCTCGCAAAGAACAGACTGTAATTGCTTTTCCCATGCGAGCAAACGGAATTGGCTTTTGCCCAAATAATTCAGACTAAAACAGCCTATGGTGTGTAACTTTGTACCGAGGTGAGAGAAATGCATTTCAGCAGAGTTGTGTTTACAGCTGAAGACCCAGTGACACAGTACTGCTCACTAACCTACTTTTTTTTTTTTGGTTGTGTAACTAGATTTGAAAAGCTCTTTCCAAGCAATGGATTTAGGAAGTTTAAGAGGCACATATTCTTACAAGGGATAAACTGTTACTTTAAGGTTTATCAGCATCTTAAAATTTGCCCTTCAGTGTTCAATTACTTTGTTAATTTTATGTGGCATTGTCAAATAGATATAATTTTGTGAATTATTCTTTCTTCCTTAGGTTCTGAAGAAATCAAATATGATTTTGTAAGTTGTTTTGTTCACAACAGTTTAAGATCATTAATGAAGTCCATACAGGTTTACAAACTTTGGAAAGCACAGAGTTTAGATGATGATTTACCATTTTGCAAAGAAATCAGCTGCTAACATTCAGAAAGAGCCAACATTTCCTAATGTAACAGATTTTGGTTACATTATTGTATTAAATCAAAATGCTTTTAGAGAGAGACCATCTTCAGTGAAATACGGATCAGAAAAGTGTCAAAATAGTAAGAAATGTCAGTATGTACAATTCCAGAAGCACAGCAGCACCTTGACCATATTACATAGAGTATGTAATAATGCAAACACCACCTATTTGCAAATAGCGTACTCGATACTAGCATGTGTCTGTAGTCTTCAGGTAAAGTTTGTCATTTAAAATGATAAAATAAAGCTGTGCATCATTAAGGCCAAGATGCTAACATACTTGAATTCTTGAAATCATAAGACTAAATCTGATCTGTAGTTTGCAGCTGAAAAATGCCTTACTTTTTACTCCAGTTTATGAAATACATCATTAACAGTTATGGCAGTAGGCTATATAAAAAGAAAAAAAAAAATCCAGCCAAACCAAAAAGACAACCAAACATAACAACAGAAAAACCAACACCACCTTTTTATTTTGCAAAAACTACACCTATGTAAAGATATTATTATAGCATCTATAAGCCCCAGGATAAACCAGAGCCCAGTGCTTTATGTGACATACAAATGCAAACTACATAATCTTTATTCCCCCAGTTTACCATTTAAGAACTCAGGCAATTGGTGGACTTGAGGACCACGCCAGACTCACCACAGCATCAGTGTAACCATTAGGTGTCTTTCAGACCTCCTGATCGCTTTAAGAGATTTAATAAAAACAACAAACTACCGTTATAAAAATTTAAGCAGACTCCTCTTATAGAGGAGCTCAAAGGACAAAGAAAGCACAGCAATTTTTATTTTGAAAGTGTACTGTAACATCTAATTTAATTTAGAATTCAGTCTGTACTGAATGAGTGATAGTAGGGTATATAGATCATGATCAGAGATGCAACTGTATTTACTGCAAGTAGTTAATGATCTACAAATACATATATTTCTAAGCTTGTTTCCAAGCTATTTTGTAGTATTCACTACTATGCATAGCCAACTGAAACGTTGACCTGTTGCAGTAAGAACTTACCTAAGCAAAGAAAAAAATATAGAAGGATAACTTTCTACCTAAGTTAAACCATTTAGTCATTGAACGAGCCTGTTTTTTACATAAAAGGGCACTGGACAATGCAAAGTTTTCCCCTGCTTTGTAATTTCAGGATTGGCCTTTCAAGTAAATAGTACAGATTTCATGCTACAAGTGCCTTACCAAATTTTTAGAAAAACAAAACACAAAACCAAATTTTGAAAACATAGTGCTTTGCATGTTTAAACATGAATTGTTCAGAAAACTGGGTCTTCAAGTAAGTCTCTTCTAGCTGCAGCCATCACCAGTTCTGACATTCTTTTCATTACACGCCAATTATACAAGTGCTAATGTATTTTCCCAGAGATTTCCTAAAACATTGAAACATGACCAGATTTTATTCTGGCTCAAGATATGAAAAAGGGGCATAGCTGAAAACTGGAAGTATACTTTTGACTACATGAGATTGCATAGAAACCATTGCTGTTGTAAGGAGGCGCGCTCTCAAGTGTGAGACATGAAGATGGATGCATTCACTCACATGCCAGAGAATGCTGTAACTGCAACACTACCATCAAGTCTCTCATTTGCCATCATCGTATCTCAATTTATATGCAAAAGGTGCATAGCCAGAACTAGAGGCCCTCTGATAAAGATTAAAAAAAACCCCAAAACCAAACATCTGAAGAAATAATTTACCTTAAAGCACTATCGTTTCTGAAACAGTACAAAAGCACTGCCATGACTGAACAAATGCAGTGCTAGAAGAGTTAGAAAATAAATCCTGTCCTTGTGAATAAACAGAGTGGCAATAAGGAATATATCAGGTATCAGTAAAACTGCGATGGTGTCAGTATCATGTGTGCCAATAAACCACCCACACAAGTCAGCAGTCACTCTGCTCCTTAAAAAACTACCTGCAGGCATTGCTGAACCTCCCGGCCGCTGCCAAACCTCTCCTCCTTCTGGCCAGGATATCTAGAACAGCCTCCTGCAGCGTGATGCAACCCAAATTATACAACGCTCTGTCTGTGGTGCATGTTGCTGGGGAGAGCAAACACATGCATTCTCTAAAATGAACAGAGTAAGGCCAATCATGGACAAAAATGTAGCACATTCCAGTCACCAGGATATGTAGGAAAGGTGAACTTGTATGGCCTCTGGCCAGAGCACGTTATGAACATTTTTTTCTCTTTATACATATATACATATATATACACAGAGAGAGAGATACGTAGGTGCTATCAATGAAGAAAACTGTAGTTAAGCAAAAAGTTGCCCTGGCATATTTCTCCCCAGGCAATTTTAGATCCAGTCCTACTCCTGCTTTACTGCTTGTTAGCTGGTATCAAGCAGTTCCTTCTGATGTCAGGTGCTGCCCTGGACACTGAAAATGCACAGTCATTCACAACACGCACACAGCCCTCCAGAAAAGCTTACCGATCCAAACTGCTCACTGCAATTATTTCCTGGCTACAATCTGCACACTCTGCAGTTCACTACATTTCAGGGTAATTAGCTGTTCTGCAGGAAAAGGCAGAGAAGGCAACTGTATATAAGGAGAGAAAAATCAAGAGCACTGGCTGCAGCAAATTAACCAGTCCTACTGCAGGAGTGCCAAGTCCACAGTTCTTTGGGAAATGGTAAATTACAGATAAAAGTCATAGACGTTCATCATTCTCAGCTGTTGCTTCAACTGATAGGAGTACCATGCAAGTAGCTCACTTTTCAGACTGATTAGTGGCATCGATAATGCTAAGATTTTGCATAAATGATAAAGTAAACATGATAAAATGATAAACATTATAAGCAAAAGAAACCCCGATAGTATTACTATATTACCAGAAAGTACTCGCAGCAATTTTCAGTGGAGCGGGGATGTTACCTCTCATCGTGTCCCTTCAACCCATCATTGAAAACACCCCAAACCCAAAGCTAACCCAAACTACTGTCTTCTTCCAGTCATACCTCAAAGAGAGCTCGCAAGCTGTCACATTGTTTTTTCCCTTCCATTGCAGATCTTTCGCCATGATCTCTGCACAGCAGCCACTGTTCCCCAACAAAATTCAGAGAGTAATGGACTGCCAAACCAAGGAAGAAACAACCTGTCAAGAGCAGAGCAACTCTGAAAACTGTACTTGCACCTCCAAGTGTGCATCATCATCAGCAGAATCCCACTCAGGTTTAATCCAATTTAAATACTACAATTGCTATGGCATGCTAACATTTCATACTTCAACTTTTCTCTGTGTTCAAATAGTAGGTGTCACCATGTCACTCTTCCTTTTGATCTTTTTGTCCACCATTTCCTCGTATGTTTGTATTTATTACCAGACCAAACCTACAAAGACTACTTCCATAATTAAGGTGTATGTTTAGAAAGGTCTCTGGATTTTCTTTAGCGATCTAAGAATTATTTCTCCATTACAATCAGAGATACGATTATAATATGCATTAATTGGGCTGGCATTGTTGAAGCTGTGGTATTATGAATTTCAACAGGCTAAACCGCTCAAACACTTCTTGAGGATTCCAAGCAGGCATCAGTTAAAATCCACGCAAGCCAGAGTAAAATTTTTTCTTTGCAGTTAGCATTAAATTTTGTATCATCTAGGCATACCCCGCTAACAGGCTTCCAACAGTGCTGTTGTTCAGAAGAGTGTCCTTGCTTTCAGTGAGATCAGATGGAGCAGTTCAGCGGGGCCCTCCTGAGAAATCGAGCCTGCAAGCCTACCTGCTGTGATGAGACACGCTGGCACAGCTGCAGTACTGACTCACTGAACAACACCTTATATGTCAACATATACGTAAAGAGCACCTTACAACCCTCGTTTTGCAGAAGAATGGTTAAAAAATAACTACTAAAAAGAGCTAGGTTTTCCTTAATGCAAGAGGCAAATCCTAAGCCCTGCTTTTTACAAAAGAAGCTCAATGTTCTAGATCTGTTGGCCCCACAAACGAAAACTACAGCACAAATCCCTGTGTGGCATATTCTTGCATAGTGCGAACTACTGCATATCCCAAAACACAAGCTAACTTGCTCCCAGAAGTCTTTTCCCTGTTATGAGCAGAGTAATATATTTGAATTAGTACATTTTTCTAAAAGGCTCATTTCTACCTGTAAATCCCCCACGCAAACACTCCAACTGGCAGGAAACAACCATTGCTCCTTTCACTCCCTGGCCAGCCAGACTGTCTACTTACGGCCTGACAGCTTTTCTAACCCATGTGCCTACGTACTGATTTTCACCAAGTGCTTTTTACCCTTTAACAATTTGCATATGAAAACCTGCATGTAAAAATACAAACTGTGACTCTTCTCTCACAGATGCACCAGTAACTCTTAAAATTCTACAGAAGTGGGTTCCTAGAGTTTCACACTACTTCGACAAAGACCACTACACCTATGTAGGCCACCAGATCGTCATTCAGGAGTCCATAGAACACTTTGGAGCTGTGGTGTGGCCGGGGGTAAGCGTGCCTTACAGGACCCAGAAAGCTGACGTGACTGAAGAACCAACCATGACAGCGGCACACAAGTATTAAGGAAGCTTGCTTTCTTAGATGACACTTCTGACAAGTGGAGGTTTCCCTACCAGGACAAAGTTGTGAAGTACTTCAGCAGAAAGCTCTGCCTTATGCCTATTTGCCAGTTCATGCCAAAAGAACTGTGGCACCTAAGTATTTGTAAACTGGATGCAGATCGTGAAAACAATTAAGAAAGGGAACTCAGGAAGAAGCGTTCAGCTTCTTCTGTGTTTCCAATTGGTCACTGCTGGGAAGCAAACATCAGCAGCACAAAAAGGAGGCTGAAAGATAAAATTGTGAGAGATTAAAGGAGTTTAAAACAAGTTTGCTTCTTTCAAAGAACAGCCTGTAACAGTTCCATTGCAGTGTGGAAAACCATATGTGCAAATAGCTCTTCCTGTCTCTGCTTCTCTTGCTCTTAAATTTTACGTGGATTATGAAAACTGCCTTTGAGGGAAGAGAGGATCAACTGGTAAAGACATGAAAATTAGGATTTCAAAGTTTTTCAGATCCACATTTTATTTATTGAAAAAGCTCACAGAAAATGGCAGACAATTTCAAAACAATAGAGAAAAAGCATATGGCTGGGTGAAACAGTATCTTATTTTGAAATGTCAGATCATCAGTTCTTGCATTAATCAGGTGTCAGATGCAGATGGTAAAAGTTCCCAGGAAAATTGAGAGGTTGCACAAACTGGGCTGGTGAGTCACCAGCTGTCAGTTTTCCCAGAGCAGGGAGCCAGTGTTGCATTACAAAAAGCCCAAGAGTTAAAACAGTAACAATAACACAGCTCTAAAGAAGAGCAGCAAAATGGGGAAGTTCATTTCTTTGGCATTGGTTTATGTTGTTTATGAACAGCTGACTTATATTCTATTGATAAGATCTTTACAAAGGTCTTATAAGCAATACTCCCATACAGTGTGGTTGGAGTTTATTTTTCAACTTCATACTGTTATCAATAGACAAGTGGTGAGTTGCTAAATAACAAAATTTAGTATTTCCTTTGAAAAAAAAAAACAAACCCAAAAATCAGTTTTCAAAAAAATCTGAAGCCTGAACCTATTTTATGATAGTGGTAATAAACCATAACATTTATGATAATAAACCAGAATGTTACTTTTTACATTTTGTTAAACCTCTTGCTTGCTGTTCTGACTGTATGGTTCACATCAAAACACTGCCTACCTTCAGCTGTCAGAGGACTCGCAGCATATAGAAGTGCATAGCAAATCCATATCCCATAAATCTAAAACTAAAACCAAGCTGTTTAAATTTTTTTAGATATAAAAACCCAGGACACATCACAATTCTTTCCATATTACATTTTTTATGTTACAGCCTTCAGTGTTTCTCATTGTGTATAAAACAACTATAAAAACATCTAATGAATTTTTGCGCAACTTACCTGTTACCCTCTTATGAATATGTGTTAACCATTTTAGGCACTGGCTTTATCTCAATATCTGGAATCAAATCAAGAACAATTCAACCTCAAAGACAAGAAAGTTTTGGAAATCGGTGCTGGAACAGGCTTGGTTTCCATTGTGGCCTGTATCTTAGGTTAGTAAATTCCTATTTCCTTTTGTATTTCTTGTGAAAGATGATCTAGATCTGCCACTGCCACTTTAAGGCAATGAATCAACAGTTGAACTAAAGTTTGTCACTGCCTTTTTAAAAAAAAAAGAAAGTTATTGTAAAATACTGTTTTGTTAATAGAGTAACTACCCTAGTTATTGGTGAGGGGGAAGCTGGGGAAGTTATGTAGATAAGACTTTTATGTATCTATGTTCAACTACATACCTATGAATTGACACAAATTCCTGTTTTCCTTAGGAGCTTATGTTACAGCTACTGATTTGCCTGAAGTTCTTGAAAATCTCTCTCATAATATTTCAAGAAACACACAAAACATGAATATGCACAAACCTGAAGTGAGAAAACTAGTATGGGGAGAAGGCCTCAATGAAGACTTTCCTGTATCAACTTACCATTATGATTTCATACTGGCAACTGATGTTGTATACCATCATGCAGATTTGGACCCCCTGCTAGCAACAATGGAGTACTTCTGTAAGCCAGGAACAGTATTATTATGGGCAAATAAATTCAGATTCAGCACAGACTATGAATTTTTGGAAAAAGTCTGCAATATATTTAATGTAACCATTCTAGCAGAATTTCCAGAATCAAATGTCAAGCTGCTTAAAGCCACAGTAAGAGAGAATTAAAGAAAAAAAAAATATTACAAATTTTGATTTAATGGCAGCACCTTGCAGTTTGGTATGTTTTGCAGCGTTACGGTGCACCTTCTGTGCATTTACGTTGGTAAAGTTGCAGTTCTATCTGAATTTTGCATTACAAGTTATGAAAAAAACTGGCAAGACAAACGATATAGCAATTTGCCCCTGGTTGACACATGACCTGTTCAAACAGACCAATTTCACTCCACTGAAGGAACGACGTTAGCAGCAGCAGTTCGGAAAAAGGCTTTAACAGACAGCATTGGTTTTCTGGGCTGCACTGAACTTCTGTTGTTCGTAAGGTGGTGTCTTTCAGCAAGTTTAATTTATGTACACTTTCAAAAACCAATACAATTTTTAGCTTCGTTATTTGTTTTTATTAATTATAAAATAATCTTTTAAAGTATCAGAGTGCACATGGTGTTTTTTGATCTTCAACTTTGCACATTTATTCTGCTGTGTTTTACATTGTCAACATTATTAAACATATATGTATAGCTTTACAATACCTGATCAAGATTTAACCATCTGGCACTTTTATACATGTATCAGCCTGTCCTGATACTTAACTTCACATGGATTTTTTGAGTTTGCCTGAAATCACTCCGAAATGAAAATTTACAAGAGCACCTATGCATCAGCAATTCCAAGTTACACATCGTAACAGTTTGAGAGGTTGAATTTTTCTTAAAAAAAAAAAAAAAATCAAATGTAAACTCTTGCAAACAATACAGGTAATGATGTCCCATTACTTTAGTCTAATAAATAAGATTTTAGCTACTCTTGAAGTAGCTTTAAGGCCTTCATACAACTGAAATTAAGATCAAACATGTTAAAATTCAGTTTACTGTAAAAAATACAGAGCTTTTACAGGTTTGCAGTTAAAAGTAACAGTTAAGAACCTCACATGCATGCAGTAAGCCTTTCCAGCCTAATTCCAAATCCTTGGTGTTGGCAGTTCTGGCACATCCATTGCCAGCAATGGGATGCACAATAGGAAACTCCCTGATGACAGGAGTTAGATTAACAGGTATTAAGCTGTACCCAGGTGCCTTTACTGATAAATACACACAATTTAATAACCAGCATTCAGTAATGAAAACATGCGTACCAATAAAAAGTCAAACTTATCTTTTCATATCCTGTCCCATATAAAATCAAATTAAGTTTACAATTGTTGGTTTTCTAGAATACACAATAATCAGGTGGATACATGACAGGAAGCCAATTTTCAGTGAAAGTTGCACAATGAGTCCATCCAAGCAACTTCATTAGCTGAAGGAAAAAAGCAAGCATTAAAAAAACAAATTAAAAACTCTAGGTTGTTACTCCTTTTAAAATCTAAATCTTTCCAACAAATACCACACAGATATCAACATCCCTGGAAACATTCAAGCCCAGGTTGGACGGGGCTCTGAGCAACCTGATCTGGGTAATGGTGTCCCTGCTCACTGCAGGGGGGTTGGACTAGATGGGCTCTGGGGGTCCCTTCCAACCCAAAACATTCTATGGTTCTATGATCTTACTAAAGATGTCTATTACCAGAAAGACAACAGATTGGAGAAATGGTGATGTCTGAATTACTTAGTCCTGAAAGGGGGAAAATAAAACCATTCTCTATAATTTACAGTCTTTCAACTCAATGCACAGAAATTTTGTCCTAGAAGTTACAGTAATTCCCATTAATTCTCCACATATATTCTACTAGGAATATTTGTGTTTAATAATGGGATTTTAAATATGCAGAAGATCTTTAGCTAAGTTGTGTCTACTTTCTTTATGCCCCAAAGTAAGTTCGAGAAAGTAAATCTCCTAAAAATGTTACTCACAAACCAGCTATTCTAGAAAAAGAAGAAATCACTATTAAAAATGGAGGCCAAGACACAAAACCCCAGATAAAGTTAAAATGTTTAGTAAGTTCTACAATGTAAAATGTATCAAAAATTCAAAACAACTTATCTTACTTTTAAAAGCTTATTTAGCGTGAACACAGCCCATTACTTTACCCAATACACCTTACCTGAATGCAGTTTTTCAAGTTGTCCTTCGTTGGCTTCTCTTCTGCAAGTTTCGTGGCAAACTTGAGACCTCTTCCATACATTTTATTTACCAGTGCATGCTTATAGGCAAAAGTCAAAACCTAAAATGCAAGAGCAAAAACAAATTAGGTATTTTAATATTTTAATCTTACAAGGCTTAACAAGTAACAGCAGGTTCTGTTCAGGTAGCAGAAGTGACTTAAAGTAAAACATTTACACAGGATAGCCTGCATTTTTCTTTGCAGTAAAACAGATGATTCACAGTAGTAGTTATAAACATGAACTTCCTGGAGACTATTTCTGACTTCATGAACATATTTGAGTTCACAACATCTTATGTAACACAGATGTCACTACTCTAATTTTTTATTCACCACATTTCTAGGTGCTTCGGCTTTTCATTCTCTAGAGGCAACTGTATGATATTTAAAAAAAAAAAAAATCAAAAATCAAAAACCAAGCAGGTATATCTTTGACCCACAGAAACAAAGACCCAATTGAGAGTTTTGATTCCTATGAAGTCAAAAACTTACTGCAGAAACAAGTATGAATGTACATAGTGAATACTTATATATATATATACACACACACAGAGAGAAAAGCACATAATTATAAACAAGCAATGAAGACAGGTAAGCATGAAGACAAGCCTCAGGTTTTGGGTCAGCTCCTCACCCTTGGTAATTTATTAAGAAGAGATATTTTTAAAGCTTCCTCTTGATAATACTAATTCTAAAGAGACAGCTTACAATACTTGTCAAAGCTGTAACTAACATGTGTAAATGTATGTGTCTACTGAAGAGCTAATGCAAAATAAATCAGACATTTAACACCCAAACACTGACAGCATCCAAGGGTTCATACCATTTCACCAGTTACAGCACCAAGAATTAGTGCAATCAAGACATTGCTTCATAATTTCCCTTTGAAACACTCAAATAGGTTTTTTTTGTTTGTTTGTGGGTTGTTTATTTGTTTTGGCTTGTTTTTGTTTTTTAAATTTACTGGAGTGACATAGCAGCAAAGCTGGTGAATATGGTGGTGTTTCTGTTGTTGACAAGGTTTATGAAAACTAATATTAGAGTTTGCTATTAACTTCCCCTCACTCATTATTTTTTTTTCCTCTGACTCCTGCAACAAGTTAGATTTCCCAACATCCACTTAAAATATCCCATTAAGCTAATAAAAACACTTCAAGGATGTTCAGAAATAAATATTTTGCATTACAGAAAAAAAAAAAAATTCTTAAGAATACAAACATTAAGGAATCAGGGATCCCAGTCATCCAAGGGCTGAAGAACCTGCCTAATTTTAGCTGCCTGAATACATCCCGGGAATGTTAATCACATGCACAAGTCTTTGCAGGATCAATATTTAAAAGACTGAACTAAAAAAAAAAAATAAAAAAAAAAAAAATCAAGCTTAAATATCAAGCCAGTAAATGTGTCGTTTTGAAGCTCTAAAGTATATGCCAAGCACTCAGAATTGCTCATTCTTTTTCTGTCTTCAAGTACTTATTTTGTTGTGTTGAAGTATTCACTTAAGCTGTGGTAGGTTAACACACACACATATATGCAACAATGAGCATACAGCACCATTCACATAAAGATTTTCCAAATATTGCTATTGGAAAAATACTTTGCATGCTGCATTCTCAATCCAATTATTTTGGATATTTCCCTAAAGCAAAACACATTAGCAAACACTTCTAAATAACTGTTCAGTGGATCCATTAGCAGATTTAGTTAAACTAAACTTAAAAACCTTTCTGTAAAAGATGATAGAGCCACAAAACAAAAACAAAACAAAAGTCAAATGAAAAATGCACTTGACCTCTCAGCAAATATAATGTATCGGAGGCTAACCGGAAATAATGTCACTGCTCTATTAAGAAAGCTCTTACCTGACCCTCTAAGTTTTGAATGGTTATTGAACATCAGTGATAAAGGCAGGAGGAAAGCCACTTGACAGCATTTCTTTCGTAACAGGGCTTCCTAGAGTTTTTGTGGCAAGAAAACAAAGCATTTTACGAAATACCCTTGCTCTCGCTAAATAAAAGTTTGGGTATTTCTAAATGAGAAAAAAGTTCTCTGCTGCACCAAAAGGCTGAAAACAATGCTCCAGGAGCCCTTGATAAAAGACAACAATTTCTTAGTGCTTGGAGGGGATACCCAAACAAAACAAAACAAACCAAAACCAAACACCCCCCCCCAAACACAACAAAACAAATCAACTGTATAAGAGTTAAATAAAACTACTAAAAGTTCATTAGCACTTCAGAAGTTAAGAATAATGCATGAGATGCTTTAAAATCAGAATAGGTTTACAAGCAAAAAATGTTAGATAAGAAATAATACTTTATGACTTGTACACATATTGGTCAAATCAAGCCTTTTAATTAAAATATTCCAAGTTTTACAAGATCACAGAAGTGAAGACTGATTTCTTGGTATGTGTAAACAAAACGTGTAAAACAAAACTGGAGTGCTATTAAGATGAAACAGAGAAAACAGCTGCTATCTGAATGTGTAACAACAGCAAATGAACCAATCTGTAATATCAAAAAGCAGTTGCTAGATGAAAGAATAAGAATGAATTCTAAGTATTTGATATTATTTCATAATTTCAATAAATATAATTAAGACTAGCTTTTACAGAACAAGTGATATGGCCCAAAAATTGACCAGAGAGCAACAAACAAAGGGTAATAAGAAAAGGCAATGCGTACTTCTAGGATACAGGAGGGGGAAATTACTGTTAGATACTTCATTCCCCAAGCTAATGCTCTGTCATAGTAAGTGCACCAAGAGCTCCACCCATGAGAGTGGCTGGATGGCATCTCCTAATTAGCTGCCTAACTTGCCACTGGCTACATAAAGATGCATATTTAGGACAGTAAAATGCTGAAACGATCTCTCCCAAGACATTTGCAGGACTAAAGTATTTAAAAGCCTGAAAACACTCTACAAAAAACAACTTTTTTTTTTAATCCAGCAACAATAAACTACCTAATACTTTCCTAGCGTCCTAAAACTATTACCTATGAAAAGACGACTTGTATAATCAGTTACTTCAGTATTTAAACAGTTGATTAAAATGTATCTATATTTACAAATAATTCCAATACTACATTAAGTGATATAATCTATATGTAATATACTCCAACTGTTTATAAGAACACTGAAGTTGTAATATTTGTAATTACCAAACGAGTTTTTTTCAGGTTCATATGTATCTATGGTAATAAACTAAGATTTCTTTGACACATTTGTTGACTCCTCTCTGGTCTATCCACTGGCCTATTACAAATAAAAGCAATATTCATATAAAAAACCTGACTCATCTTTTCAAGAGACGGAGGGGAGTTAAGGGAATCAAGTATCCAGCAACAAGTTTTTGGCAGTGACTGAATACAATCAGCTGGAAGAGACAGCTGCATCTGACAGTGCAGACAGTAATATGAAAACCAATCCAGGTTAAAGATGTTTAAAAGACGAGATGAAAAGGTCTGGGCCTTTTATTTGTTTTTAAACTTATTTTTAAATGTGACTTTTTGCTTATCCCCATCTTAAAGGTTAAGGGGCATTAAATGCTACACGAGTCATTGCCAGTAACAAACAGGCAACATCCTGTAGCAGTTTTGTTTAAACTGGGGATTTTGGCCTACAAATTTTAAAGCTATGTTCTAGGTAAAAGAAAAATCACGCCAACTTGCATTCCATTACTAAAAACTCTACAGCACTATCACAAATGTGTTAGCATAATCAAACAAATACTTGCTGCATGGAGCTGTCTCAACTGCAGTTCATTTGAAGCACTTCTGTGTACACAGGGGACAAATATTTCATGTTTCATTTAAAATTAACCTTCAGAGACAAGTGATCTAACTAGAATAGCCGAAAGTGTGAACAAATGCACTTACTATCAAAAGTCAGCACCAGCTTCCCTACATACTTGCTACAGTATGGGGACAAGCACAATACTTCAATAGAAAACAGGCAAATCAAAGGAACTAAATAATTCCCTGTGGCAACACAGGTGCTTTATCTGCAGAGGAGAGGTTAAACAAGTGATCGTACTTGGTTTACTAGAGGGTGAGAAGAAACACATAGAAAAGTGATGATGTTCCTGACTCATCTTTAAAAAGAACATAAAAGAAAATAGGGTCTCTCTGTTTTCAAAAATTTTCTTAGCCTTTTAATGACTGACACCTGGATGAACTTTGACTTATACGAAGTTTAGAAGTAAACACACTTAGAGCAATGTTTCCATCTAAAGCCATATATATATACACACACACTCAGATGATCAGTGCAGTATCCATGTGCCTTATTTCCATCTTTCCTCGCCCAGTTGTTCTATCTTTTGAGTGCGACTGCCACAAAGCCATGTCCACATACAGAAAGAGCTTCACATTTTCATTCCCAACATAGTGCTTTAGAATAAGCTGGCCACCTCTTGAGGGCTCTCATTTGAAGGACATTCACACAAGATCTATCCCTGATCTTGCATCACCATTCCACTCTACCCTTCCTCCTTCCAAACCTCTTCTATTCCCCAAAGGACCAACGAGTCACACAAGGTTGGGTGATAGAGCCAAGTCCCAACACTTCACTTTATCAGTCTGCTCTAAGTCAGTCCAGAGCAGTGGCACAGAAAGGCCATTAAAGCCATAATTTTTTGTTTTCTACCAAGGTGAATTTTGCCAGGCACAAGTCAGCTGGATTGAAGAACACAAACAATGCTTTTGCCCTTACCCTAGCAAAACCACTTGTTTCTTAGACAGAATCTGTTTTGAAGCCTTAAAGAGTACTTTACAAAATTGTCCTCAACATTGTTCCTAAACGCCCCATCTCAAAGGAAGCAAGCTACATCAACAGCACAGCTCCCCTTAAACAGTCAAACCTCCAATTTTTCCTCTAACAGTCTGTAAAATATAATTATTTGCACTAAAGTATTCAACTCGCTTTTAAAATAGCAAAATATTCCAGAAGTACAACAGCATACGGCATGCAACACCGTGGAGGTAGAGATTTATATGACTGTTTCTTCTGAATAGACAGAAGAAGCTGCAAACGAGGAAGACCAAAGGCCACTGCAGATATTTAAAACATTTTATTGGCCCATCTCTAGGGCAGAAGATACTTATTTTCATTCAAACAGGAAGCTGGGAGAACTGTAAACACAATCCCACTTACAAAACTTGTCAGCTGTTATAAATAGAAGTGAATGAATGAATACTGATCGGACAGCTTGAACATAAGATGCAATGTGGCAGAGGTGGGTGGAATGAAAGAACTGTAGAGTATTAAGTAGATCCTTGAAGAAAAGTTACAACCCATGACACACATGTACAGCTATTCTCAGTTACAACAAAGACAGCAGGAATTTTTTAACGCTTTTTTGTGTCAAGCAATATTACAGTTATGTAGTCTTAATCATTATAGTGAACTTAAAAAAGCTAAATAAAGCATAATTGGATTCTCATCGTATGTTTATGATTTTGAATGACCAAAGAACATTCCATCATTGGCTCGAAACTGTAGTGCTAACTACTGAAACAGCTGGTCTGAATAGTGCAATTGCTAACTACATCTAGTTCCTACGAAAACTACTAGATGGACATGACACCTGTTAGTAAAGGAAATGAAAGAATATGAACAGCAGCAAGCAGGAAACTTCTAGGAAGCAATAAAGGAAAAACAGATTTTTTTTTTCCTCAACTGAAAGTAACTCCCTTCACTCTAGCCCTAGTCCTTTTCTACAAATCTATTATGAGGGAAAGTCACTAGAGTGCTCTACTATCTCCTTTCAAAGCAAGATTCTCAGTCCCACCAAGGCTCAAATTGCATTAATCTCGCTCCTCATCCTTTTCAAAGAATTTCTAGAAAAAGAAAACCTCAAAGTATAAAAGTGAACAATTAAAAGTCTCAGTTCCAATAATCATACAAAAGCTGTAAGTAGCAGTATTTATTTCTTCCCCTTCAAATTTTATTTTTTACACCTTATCTGTAGGTACTGCTGGGATTAGAACTACTGAGCAGTACCACAAGAGATGAGAGGATGCATCCATCGTGTGATCTTTAGACACATTAAATTGATAGCTATCAAAACTAGCACTACATCATTATTGACCAACATACGTGCTCCTAGATCACAGAAAGCATGAAGAAAACCACCAGAAATTAGTGAGCTACATAAATTACTTGCCAAACAGTCACTGAATCAGAAAATGGTTGAAGGCAGAAGGGAGCTCTGGAGATCTCCACCTCCCCTGCTTAAAGTGGGGCCACCTCTAGCAGGTTGCTCTGGATCATGTCGATTAAGTTTTGACTACCTCCAAGGACTGAGACTTCACCACCTCTCTGGGCAAACCATTGTAGCATTTGATCACCCTCACATTAAAAAAACCCAAACACCTTCCCCAACCTTTCCTCAAAACCCCACAGAAAAAAACAAACCCCAACTTTTTCTTTAGAAGTTCCCGTGTTTTAGTTTGTGCCCACTGCCTCTTGTCCTGTCACTGGGAAGAGCCTGGCTCCATCTTCTTTACTCCCCCCATCATATATCTATACGCGTAGACAAAATGTCCTTGCACTTTCTCTTCTCCAGGGTGAACGGTCTCAGACAGATGCTCCAGACCCTTAATCCTCTTTGTGGCCCTCATAACACTACTTCTAGTAGTAATCATAACTGTACTGATATATATATATAGGGCAATTTGGGCAGCAGCAAGAAAACATAGAAGATAAACTGTATGAGGGCCAGGTAGGGTTGAGTAAGTGAGGCTATGTCTGGTACAGGACAGAAGGGTTGCAGAAAAGCACAGGGCAAAGATGTCCCCCAGGCATCACTAGGAGGTACTATGACAGGTCCATTTTCTCCATTTTCAGAAGCCACCCATTTAAAATACCCAGAGCACTCTAGAATGTTTCTGGGCCAAAAATATCTCAATGTACCATTTTTGGCCAGGATAGAGTTAATTTTCTTCACAGTAGCTCCTATAGGCTATGCTTTGGATTTGCACTGAAAACAGTGTTGATAAAACAGGGATGTCTATTATTGCTGAGCAGGGCTTGTGCAGCATCAAGGCCTTTTCTGCTCCTCACCCCACCCGCGAGGAGGCTGGGGGTGCACAAGGGGCTGGGAGGGGACACACCTGGGACAGCTGATCCCAACTGACCCATGGCATGTTCCATACCATATGATGTCATGCTCAGCATATAAAGCTGGGGGGAGAAGAAGGAAGGGGAGGACTTTCAGAGTGATGGTGTTTGTTTTCCCAAGTAACTGTTACACATGATGGAGCCCTGCTTTCCTGGAGATGGCTGAACACATGGGAAGCTCTGCCCATGGGAAGCAGTGAATGTATTTCCTGTTTTGCTTTGCTTGCATCTGTGGCTTTTGCTTTACCCATTAAACTGTCTTTATCTCAACCTATGAGTTTTCTCACTTTTACCCTTCAGATTCTCTCCCTCATCCCACTGAGGGGGAGTAACTGAGCAGCTACATGGTACTTAGCTGCTGGCTGGTGTTAAACCACGACAATTGTACTGTAAAAGCAAGATGAACAGCAAGGAACAGCAGCCTGGCCCTTGAAATAGCAGGAACGGTGAGTAAGAGCCATGGGGAAGATTCACAGAAGGAATAATGAAACAAGAGAACTGGGTAGGAAAATATGTTTGTGGTGTATAATCACCACCTTATCACACCATATGACATCCTGCTCAGCAATAAAATATGGGGAAGAAGGACGTTCAGAGTTAAGGCGTTTGTCTTCCCAAGTAACCATTACGCACGACAGAGCCCTGCTTTCCTGGAGATGACTGAACACCTGCCTGCCGATGAGAAGTGGTGAATAAATTCCTTGTTTTGGTTTGCTTGCACACACAGCTTTTGCTTTACCTGTTAAACTGTCTTTATCTCAACCCATGAGTTGTCTTATTTTACATTCCCAATTCTCTTCCCCATGCCACTGCAGAGGAGTGAGCAAGTGGCTGTGTAGGGTTCACAACAGTCAGTGAGTTTAGATTTCAATTTGATTAGTAAAACCAAGAGGGAAAAGCAGACAAACACATTGCATAAACAGGATGGAAGTTATTTCTGTATGAAATGCTACAAAAATCTAAAGAGTTTTGTTGGCCTTTCAGTACCAATTTAACCTACAGAAGCACCAATTTTTAGAGCAAAACTTGAATATGCACTTGGACAGATCCATGGTTAAGGCAGTCAGAGACAGGTTCAATCCGTAATCTGTGCTATTCAAATTGGAGTTACTCATTCCAGGCCCAGAGGACAAAACTCAAGAGTGACAAGAATCAGTATCTGTCTTGGGGCAGGGGGGAACCAAACCCAACCAACCAAAACTCAAACTTAAAAAACCCCCAACAACCCAAAACCCCAAACACCAAATCAAACAAAAAACCAATAACCCCCACCCTCCAAACAACCAACAAAAACCCCCACACCACCACCAAACAAGAAAACCCCAAACAAACAAACCCCACAAAACAAATTAAAAAACCCCTTGTAACAAAGAATGACAAACTTCCAACGAGATGTCTGTATTGGCAGTTTTTCCACTGAAATTATTTCCATCAGTTTTACAAATCAAGATAGAAGTAAACCAGGGGTTGCTATACCTAAACAGAGTACTGTATTTACAGATAGACAATAAGAAAATCATGCGCCAGACAATGTGATTAAAGCATAAAATCTGCTCCCACAGGATATTGTAATCAGCTAAAGATTAGAAGAGGAATGACAAAAAGATGTAGGTGTACATTAAAAGTAGTGAGGGTAACCACCAACCACCTTCTGTGCAGGTCTCCAGCTAAATCACAAGTTTTTATCAGGAAGATTATTTACTGTCAAGAAAATAAAGCAATTTCCAAGTTTTCCTTTTGTAACTATCTAAAGTGCTTTGGCAATTAAATGGAATTATCAGCAAATACATTGGTCACTTCATCTTCCACTAAAACACAGCCATATGCAAGAGTTAAGTACAGCAACTAATTAATAACTCAACAGTTACACACACTAAGTCATAAACTCTAAATTACAACCCATATAACTAATCACCTATGGGTTGGTTTTTTTTTTTTTTTTTTTTTCTTCTTCCCTCCCCATTCTGGAATAGCTGTCTTGAATGAAGCAGGCAAAAACTTAAATCTCAGGATTAGGAACCTTGAAATGACAGGGACATCTGTGCTAATAAATATGTAACTGTAATTATTTCCAAGGGCTTCTTCCTTTACCACTACAGACATTACTGACAGCATAACACAAAACTTCTGTCCATACTGTAGAAGAGGCTACAGAACACAGGACTGAACAGAGTAGGGATGCTGCACACTTGTGTTTGTGTACCGCTAGAAAAGCACAGAGGTTAATCAAAAAATATTCCCTGAAAGGTACAGAAAGAAGCAATTCAATAAAGCAAGCAGCTTTTTCATGGAAATCTGGTACTGTTCTATACCCTTCCCTTAACCTCTACGTTCACATGCACAGAAATAGGCTTACCATGGATTTGACAGGCTTGGCAAAACCTCTCTGGATAAAGGTCATAAAGGAAGCACAAGATATGGGGACAGCATGAAAAAGTAGGGAGGAACATATGAGGCTGTGCACACAAAGGTGGTGCACAATTCCAGGAGAAACCATCAAAAAACCCAACATGCAAGAGAAAAAAATCTGCTCTACTCTCTTACCTTGCTGTCAAAAAGATCAGTCCATTTTGTTGTTTCCCAGAATGTCTCTGTCAAAGCTTCTGAGCAGCTCTCATGATCCTCATCTTTGCCTTCTGCATCACTGGAAGCAGCCCCTTCTTGGGCCTGCAGATGAAGAAGTTGGTCAGCCAGTGCACTTCCTTTTCGACAAAGTGCATCCACTAAAGTAGTCTTCTGTTTTTCCATTTCGCTAGAAATAAAAAAGAAAAAGCATGAAAAATATAAAGGACTTTTTGCAGTTAAGTCATTAAGAACAGAATCAGTGCTGTACTGACTTTAGGCTAAAACGTTTACAGCAGTTAGTATGCCTAAAATGAAAATAAGCACAAAGACAGTTTTTAAAGCATGGCTATTTACTATAGATTAAACTAACTGTCAAAATTTACCTGGAGACACCCTGCATTAAACAAGCTCAATCATTCTTCCAAGTCTTAAATGCCTTTGGTGTCTTAAGGCAAAGGCAACTCAGGATTCTAAAACTGAGTAAGCCAGCATCTAGAAATACAGCTTTACAGATCTTGGCAGTATAAAAAGAGAGAGTCAAACCCACCACTAACAAACAGATACAATTCTGCTGACTTCAAAAGAAACTGCACCCAATTAAAACAGCACTCAATTCGGTCTTCAGTTTCAGCTGTTAGATTCAACCCCATGACTTAATGGGTCAACTTACCAAGAAATGTTTAGAAAGACGTTTATCACGCCATAATTTTGCTTTTATATCAGCAATTCTAGAATTGTATGCAAGTATGCAGGATAGCTAGAACAGGCAGACTAATTTTACGATTGAAATCTGATATTTTACCTAAAATAATCAACAAATATGCTTCTCCTTTTAAAGGCCTAATCTTAAAATTTACTGCTCTATTCGCAACTGAAACAGCACCACACCACACGCTGCAAAATCCACCAGTTATTCTGCAAGCTAGGGTGTCACCTTCAGAATACTGTCTTCCTAGGGATATATGTATCATAATTCAGAGGAACAATCTAAAGGAAAAAAAAAACAAACAGAACGTATCTCAAAGACCGTGAAGCACAAGTATGGTCACCACGCCTTTCACAAATGAAATCTTTTGCAAGCAGTCACTTCCAACACTGCTGACAATTTTGTCTTCAGACACAGATCCAAAAGCTTGCAACATACTACAAAAAGGCAGGCATCATTCAAAACACGCACCTCTGTATCATGATTCTAGTGGCGCCTCTGATTTGAGATTAAGCTTGATACAAAAACTTAATAACCTATTTTTCTGACACATTTAAATTCTGAAAGCAATCTTGTTTATTTTACTTAATATTTTTAAGTAAAAATTTGCAGGTTTCTGTGATATAGAGATAGAATAAGAGAACAAAAAAATTTTGTAATCAAGTTTGAAATTACCCGTGCCACAAAAAATAACACAAGTTACTCAGAAAGGTTATAGTCATTCCATTTCTTATAAGCAGAGACAAAGTACATAGATTACAGAAATAGGATGCAAGAAAATTATTTACTGGGTAGGTACTTTTTTATAGTAGTTGCATCAGGCCTGGGATCAGTCTTCATGGCAAAATATACTGCTAATGCTGTCTGATCAATATGAGAGATTACAGTATTTGCAGCTTCAACAATTTCATCAAGTCTTTTCATTCGTTCCTAAAAGAAGGATAAAAGAAGTGTTTAGCACTATGAAGTCACACTACTAACACTAGGATAATTGCAAAGGTATGCAGAAATAACATTAGGCAATTCAGTATGTTCTTTTCTCCACTTCAATTTTTCATTCAAAAAATCTGGTAAGAAGTCTGCATTATCAAGATTTCCCACATGTAGTCTTATTTCGCTGAAAACAAACTGTAAATTATGAGATGGGTGTATGCAAAATGCAGAGTTTACAGAAGAACACCTGTCAGAACAAATTAATCCTCTAAAACAGTGGTAGAGGTTGTTCATTTCAGAAATAAATATAAAATCAGAATCAAATAAACAGAAAAATACTCAAGCTACTGACATATACACAAAACTGTTTATCTTTAAGACAAACAAAAAAGCAGACATATGTCAATGTTTCTGTTAACAGGTCTCCTTTTTAAGGACAATGAGAGATGGTGGATTTAGCTGTGTCATTTCAAGGGATTACTGTCTTCAGCTGTCTGAGCAATTGTGCTAGAAGAAACTACCAATCCCATAGAGGAGCAGAATGAGATGCGTGCTTGTGTTGGTAACCAACGCTTAGAATAATAGTGTTGTAGCCTAAACCAAATAGGTAACCCACAATGTGTTTAACTTAACAAGGAGTAAATGATAAGCAAACATACTATCCGTAGGCATACTTACTTTCATTCTGCTGTGGGATTAAGTAAATCCCAGTCAGTTAGCGAGGCAGCTGTCAATCTAATTAGGAATTTCTGCTTTATAGTACTGAGTACAGCTACAGCACTCACTTCAAGACCAAACATGTATGAAGGATTCAGTTGTTCAGGCTACATGGATGTACTGAGACAAATCAATTTTTAATGTATAAATTACCTTTTCAGAATCCAGCTGATGAAGCCTTGCAACATACAATGGAAGATGATTAGGAAATGCTTCTTTCAACTCATTATACATATCAGTGGTGTCCAGCCTAGAAGAGAGGAAGACATAGCATGAATATACATATCTTGGATTTTTTTTTGGACAGATGCTTCAAGCTTGTGTAGTCATGACAGCAGACATACTTGGTCATCCACTGTATTTTTAGATCTCTTAAAGCTTCAGCAAATTCTTCTTTTACATCTTTTTCTTTTTCCTGTTCTTTTTCTTTCTCTTTACTGCCATTTTTACTTTTTGATGGTGATGGTATCAGATGATAGTGAACAGTAAGGACATCCTGGAAGCAGGAAGAGAGACACATACTGAGAGGGACACAATACACTTTTTTTCTGATGCTATATAAAAGCTAAATCATAGCAAGCAACTACTCTGAGTTGCAACTACACACACATTGAGTAAGGATTTTGAGAGCAAAAGTATTAGTGACTAAGAATTCAAGAACTGCTCTAACTTTTTATCTTAAACAATGTAAGGATGTAAATATTAAAACAACACTGGGTGTAAGACAAGAAAGCCTAAAATTTACTAAGTTTGAAATTTTTGTATTCATATAATTTTATACAATATTAGTTAGAGAATCAGGAGGGAGGGGTCTTTTGTTTGTTTATTCAAAAGAAAATAACTCAGTTAAAAGGCAAATGAAAGAATCAGTCAGCAAACCTATCCTACAAATCTGGCAATAAAGAAATGAATAAAGATGACTGAATTGTGGAAAGTAATACATTAGCATAAACATGAATCATGCCATAGGATACACAAATTTATTCCTCCAGAGGTAGTATTTCTTCCATGTGCCTACTGAATTAGCTTATGCATCCACATTCTGCTGCTATAGACTTTCCAGTTCCACCTGCATCTATGCTCAAATTAAGTTGACACAACTGCAAGACTGTTTTTTTAAAACCCTATATGCTAGCATAGAAATACCACTATAGTTAGAGTTCACGCTACACTAGTCAGCAATTACCATGTGAAAATCAGCTACAGCTTATTAAAAGGAAAATCCCAACCGACCTTAGTTCATGCTCTGAAGTGCATTTCCTGACATGATTTACATATAAATTTGCAAGTAAGCCAGCATCAGATTTAAGTCATTGCTTCTAAAACATTGCAGTTGCTGAGAGAGGCTGTTTTGGTGGTTTGGTTTTAATGCTGCATTTTTTTTTTTTTAAAAGCCTCTCTTCAAATAGTGAGGGCACAAGTCCAGTTACTATATATACAGCGTATTTCATGGAGAAAAGCAGTTAAGTTTCAGTCCTCTAGATACCATTACTCTGTTGCAACATAGTGCAAAATATTGTGTTGCAGGCTCAATTGCTGTGGCAATGTAATCATTAGTACCAATTATTCCAAAATATGTTTGTGGAAGTATATTTCCCATAAAACAAGTCAGTGTTACATGATGAAATGAATTCTTGTGCACAAGATGGAGTTATTTCAGGTTACTTACAGCGAGTAAAAAGATGACTGTTAGAAACTGCTATGCATAGCCTTGCAATAACAAACTTCAACACTACCCTTCTGAAACTATTCATGAACACTGATACAGAACAATTTTGTTTGAACTGATATTTCAAACAGACCAGCAGCTTGCTATGGGTTACTGAAAACAATACTGGTAAGAAAAAATGACATCAATATTCCCTTAAAACAGTTTTTCCAGCTATTTAATATGTAATCACAGATGAACCGCAAAAAGGACACTTAACGTATTTTTGTAAAACACCTAGTCTAGATCACTAATCTACATTAAAGTGTAGCTTTCACAGGAACTAGCCTGCACACATGCATTTCAAGTATGAAGTGCGTGACCAGGCAGTACACCTACGTAAGACTTCAGCAAGACCTAGGTCAGAGCACGACAAAACGGGCGATGGAGGCACGCACATGCGGGGGAGGATACAGAAGTCAGGAACATGGTAGGGAGCTGGCCAAGGTAATTAGAACTATAGAAAGCAACAATGTAGTTCATGAAAGCAAAGGGAACATTTTAAGAGGCCTAAGAAGCTAGCTCAGTACAAAAATCTGAATCAGTAGTTTACAGTGTTTTTTAAAAATCATCTTCTATTGAGACTAATACTTCCCTAAGAAAGAAACACTAGAAATATTCTTCTTGTATTGCAGGATTTCCTTCTTGAAAGTCCTCTTCAATCTTACTTAGGAACACATGTTTGGAGTTGTGTATCTACATGGCCTCTGCATTCTCAAGCCTTGTCTATATGAGGAGGTTCTACTAGCCTGGTTTAAGTTTCGAACTAAGCGTAATTAAATTAACAAAATTCCACTTACATGGACAAACACTTTCATTTAAGAGACTAATTCTACATAGCTAAACCATCAACAGTAAAACATTATCTCACTAGTCTCTCAGGTAGGTATTTTTTGCCTCTGATTCTGCAGGCATTACAAGCTATGACCATTGAAAGCAAAACCATATGCTTCACACCTAGGCATCCTCCTTTTTCAAAAGAGCTTACAGAAAAAGAGGCACAGTCTTCCCTACAGACATCAAGCTTATTTCATAAGATTAATAAGGTTTATGTGCTTATCACATTTAATAAAACTATCACGAGACCATAAGATAGACTGAAGACTTCTTTCTTTTCTTGACTCTGTAAACACAAGCTTGCTTTATAGAACTTGGCAACTCCCTAGATACCAGAAGACACTGCTATTGCCACTGCAGAAGCACTTATCGTTGGCGATTAAGGAGAAGAAAGGCAACTCTTCACAGTTCAGTGCTTTAGTCTGTTTTCTTATTCAAATTTCACTCTAACTGTTCCACAGCAACAGAATTGCTAGAGTACTGGATTTGATATATAGCTATAAAAAGATACAGAACTATAGACAGAGAAAGGCAGCAAGTGAGCGTATGGTCTATTGAAAAAAAGACTTTAAGGAAACATTCAAATCAATGAGAAAGCTGACCTTTGTTTATCCTCTAAAAAAATTAAGTAATATTTAAAAACTTTGGAAACATAGGATATGCACTTTGGTCAGTGTACTCCATGCACAATTTGATAAGCCTCAGTGATTTTACTTTTAACTAAAACTATAAACTGCATACTTAAACAAGCACAATGCCTTCAAAACAGTCACCTCTTAAAAGAGTTTAATTAACAGTTAATGTTTAAAGATTTAAATTTAATTTTTGTTCGATGACTTAACATCTGGTATTTTATGTAGAAGAGACAGATGAACTATTGTTATTTGTACTTTAAAGCATTCACAGCAAAACTAACCACAGGAAAAAGCTCTGTGAAGGAATACCTCTTTGGTCTCATTTTCCATTTAATAAATATCATGCACATCTCCATACACACAGAGTTGAATGCACATAAGGAATTTGTATCTACTTTACAATGCGTACAAGTTCCGCAGCATTGTCTATACTCTTATTTAATTGAAAATGAATGAAATTTCTTGAAGTCACCAGCCAGGCTTCCATAAAATGAAATCAGATATGTACTTCATCCTATTTTTGAAGACCTGCTGGTTAAACAGGGATAGAGTCTTAATGCTGAAAGAAGTCATCCAACACATTTCCTTTTACTTTTGACTTCACAATGGTATTTATTAGTCTTCCAGTAGTACTTATCAGTATCTGCATAGTGCATTTCTTGCTCTAAATTGGAGGAAAGGATGGCAGAGTAGACAAAGATATGTAGAAACTTTCTACCCCTTAGCTAGTTATTACATATGGCCGTTGAAAAGTTGCATTGTGTAAAACAACAAAAAAATGCTTCTAACAGACCAGAAAAATTCAATGATCTGCTTTCATTCTATGTTCAGGACAAAACTTGGAGACAAGGGGAAAGAAAAAAAAAAAATTAGATCGCAACCGCGTTACAAAAGTTAAGTTGTGAAAGAAGAAAGGTACGTAGAACCAATTTGTTCTTCACACGGTTGTTTAGCACATGCATCCCCATCTGAGAGACCACGGGCACTTTGAAGGGTACATCAGCTTCCCAAGCCATGACAGTAGGGCACTCTCTACTACAGTGGGCATCAGTTCAAAGGAAAAACATCACTGAATTCTGAACTTCATATAGATCACAGGTTCAGTAGTCAGAGAGAAGAGAATTTAAGTCCAGACACACTGGATGGCATTAAGTAAAAATCCAGAAAACTATATTCATTAATAGGGCTCTTATGGATCAATGCTCTGAAATACACCGTTTTTTATTTATTATTTGCTAGTATACTGACAACTCTTATAAGTAATATGGAGAAGTATCAAGAACAACTGTGTTTATTTTGTCTTGGGTGGGTATACTGCTCAGATCTGAACACAAATCTTTTCTAAAAACAAAAGTAAAACCAGAACATTCAGCTTCCTGGATTTGTTTAATAGGCTGTTATGCAAATTAAACTACGATTAGAGTTTATTAACTCCCTTGTTAGAGATTCACTTAGTGAAGACTTTATACCCTATTCATCAGGAAGCCATGCATTCTCATGGGATTTTAAATCCTCTTTCTAAAAATAACCTGCATAATTTTCAGATACAGTATGAAAATAATATTGCAGCAATGCACATTAAAATCCTTCTTATAAAGCCTAATCACATTTCCACACAGTTATTACACCAAGACCAGAGTAAGTTAGGCTCAGTTATCAGCTCACTGTTAAGAAAATAACAGATTATGGTAATAAACTGTGTTATTAATGATTCTCATGCCTTATTTCTACAAGAATCCCAATTAATTTGCATGCCACTCCAGAACACAGTACCTTGAAAACAAAATAATGTAAACAGCCTTACCACTTAAGAAAAAAACCAGTAGCCTTATAAAGGCAGCCTATTAATATTTTTAAACGTTTGGGGTTTTTTTGTTTGTTTGTGTGTGTGTGTGTGGTTTTTTTTTTAAAAAAAAACCTGTTTCAGTCTCTGACTGCTGGCAGAATATTTTGTTACCTAATGTATAAACATGAGAAAGCACAATATTAAACACTGCTATGTCAAAAGTCACTCCCTGCCTGAAATACCTTAAATATGCTCCAAAACTCTTTCTGTAAATTCTACTACCTACTACATCACTGTATACATACTCGTCTATAACGAGTTCTATTCAATTTGAGTAGAATCACGAATTGAGAGAGTTTTCCATCAAGTCTATCCCTCCTAAGAAAAAACTGCTTGCTACAGTATGGTTTTTATGACTGTAATGAAGCTAGCTCTCAATTCAGCAGATTTGGTATATAGTTAGATAGTCAATTCTACATCAAAGTGTTAGGTTCATATTCGGTTCTCAATTTGTGGACAGAATAGAACAGGTAGAAACACTTCCCATAGAAAATCTTGACTGCAAACACTGAAGATTCCTGAGTATTTCATCAAAAGGAAAATTACAGACCACTAATCACCGCATGCATTTTTACAGCACATATTGCAGAAGTATCCAGATGCTCATGTGCCTCTCAGCTTTGAATTACAGCAGTGTTTTGTCATTCTACCAGTACACATACATAAGGTGCTGAAGTAAGTAACTTGGGACTAAGGAGTAGATGAGGGAGACAAATTAAAAACCAATACTGGTAGACAAATTGTTTAAGTCATATGCAAAAAGACTTAAGTATATCTTTTTGAAAAACTAACATTCAGTACCTTTTTAAATTTTCCTTGTCGCTTTGCTGCAGACTGCCCCTGGGAGTTAGAATAACATACTGTAAGAAAACATGCACACACCACACAGGATGGAGACACCTTCTCTGTACAATTATGGTTACACTTTCAACCTACAGATTTTTAAACTTTTAGAGAGTCACATCTATGATCAAACATGCTCTTAAAGCATGCTCTTTCAGGTTTTTTAAATTAATAAAACAATGCATTATCGTGTATACAGTCTGTTATTCCTCTAAGACAAGCAAGTGTTGTTAACCACTTAGCTTAAATTAATAAATTACAGAAATTCAGCCTCAAAAGTATAGATTTTAGATTTTGACTGTTTAGTGGCATTGTTCTATTTCATAATAAATATACAGAAAGCAGATACATTTTCCCTCACATTGCATCCCACTTGCTGACGTAGAGACAGCTTTGCTGCCTAGTCCTCTTTTGTCTCCTAGTATATACTGTGGTTCACTAAAGGCAGCAGAAAATACCTGATGCTATTTTATATCATCCTTTTTCCAGTGAAATATGACCGTAACAGTAATGCCTTAGACTATGACATGAGACGTGCCTCAGCTAGAACTTCTCTCCTCGTGAGCTCTTAAGTATTCTTCATCACATGAAATCTGACAGGCAGTACCTACCTCCTGCTTCCTATCCCAGAAATCACCATATACAACTACGTAGTCTGGTTTTAACATAAGATAGTCAAGAATTACAACCAATAGTTCAAGAAAGTGCAGAATTCAAGTTAGGGAAACTATACTACGCTACTGTAATGGATTTATGATGGATTTCATAAAAGTACTCTTGCAACCTTGTAGGAATCAAAGAAATATAAAGCTAAGTATTTTAGAGTTCTTAATTACTGGAGTTTTCCTCATTGATACGTAAATTCTCCTGACAGACATTATCTAACCTGCAGTTACATACAATCTGCCCCAAAGCTAGTACCTACAACCAAATCAGACTGAATGAACTAAACTTTCCGACTCAAGATCTGTGTGCCCACCTACTCACAGAAACTTATTTTCTATGAAAACATACTCTATACACATTTGTTCAGCCACATCTAGTGATTCATGGACATAGATGAACTACCTCTAAATACTAAGAGTCACCAGGATTGATTCTAATTTATTCTGAGCTTTACCATCTATTTAAAAATAGCTAAGGAATCCTCTAAATACGTTAGCACCAAATACACACAAGAGTGATCTGGTTACTATAATCACTGTTGCACTACAGATTCATACAAGTTAGAAAACATTTTTTACAGGATGCTGCATTATGAGCAAAAAACAACCTGCAGCTTTTTTCTAGCATCACATACAGAGATCTTACATTATTCTGTTGGAGCATAGTCACGTTAGTGGTTGACAACATCAGTGTGCAGCAGGTAAGAGTATCTGCTTATGCATTTCAGTCAGCAAAATTCCTACTACTTTGTAACAGTAACATGTGTTAAGAAACCACATATTTTGGCTGAAAATTGTATGCATGCAAGGAAGAGTATCGCTGTTTATTAGAGAAGCAACATGCACAAAAAATAATATATATGCGCATATTTTTCATTCAAAAATTATACTAAGCTGGGCAATTAAACAAAATAACTTTTAAAGGCTCCACACCAAAAAAAAGCAGTTGCTTCTAGAAATACAAGGATTCGGAGTGAAAGAATCAGAATGCAAAATTTAGAAAATACAATTAAATTTGGAATTATAAGATAAAAATAAAAACAGAATTAATTAGAAGTGACTTGACTTTATAATGAAACAACTGCTTCTGAAATGTGTTGTTACTCTTGTAGTGCTCTTTAAAGTACTAAAACCATGAAATAAAGCACTTCCTGGCATGCCATTTTCTTGCTTCAAAAGTTTCAGAAAATGACATAATCCATTCCAAATACTCACAGCTTTCTTTCCAAGTTCTGTTTTAGACAGTGTAAGAGCTCCTGCAAGATAACATCCTGGTCCCGCTCCTTTAGGTATTCTATTCAAAGAAAGAGTTCAGTGTCAAAACAAGGTTCATTAACGTTTCACAGGGACTGCAATAAAGAACCCAAACAGTGAAAGAGCAACACAAGAAAAATTACGAAGCCTAAAGAGGTAGACACCATCAAAGTATCATTCTTAGTTAGGTGCAGAGGCAGCTGGTTAGATGTAGATGAGAAAAACAGGACTTCAGTAACTTACTTGTCATCAGGCAGAGATGTAACAAAGAATGGCTGACTGTGTTTTGGTGGCAATGTCAAACTGTTGGATTTCTTCTTCCCTAAGAGAGCAAGGCTATGGTTTTCATAAATATCTAAGCTCAAGGTACTAGATAACCTATGAGAAACAATAAATGGAAGGTCTTTGATGCGATCCAGCTCACTGTTCTGTTCATGACGAATTTGTAACCGAATAGTGTAATCTCCTTTTTCCAGTTTCACAGAATACTGAAAGAAAGAAGTTCTCATAAATGTCAAGATTAAATACTTCACCATTCACAAAGAAATCCAGCAATAAGACTGTCCTGTTGTTCTTGATCTATATAGCTCTAGCCATTTAAAATATGCCAGATTGCTTAGCTTTGGAATTTCCTGAAAACAGAGTGCTTTCAAGACTTGATAGCAGCCAAAACACACTTTGGATTGACCAAAAAAAAAAAAAAAAAAAAAAAAAATCATTTTCAGACCATAAAATAGGCTTCTACCATTTATTCCTATCCTAACACTGTACTAACTGCTCAAATAATTATCAGAATTCTTGCTAAACTTCCAGTTCAAAACCTCTAGCAGGTTTGCCTTGACACACTCAGTTTACTTTGGATGCTCTGTGTTTTAGATCACAGGACATCATCTTCTACTGTGTCTCAAGGCTGTACCAGCTTTCGCACTGAGGGACCCAGTGTTCCTGTGAGATTTAAGGCTGCAGTTTAGAGAGATGACAGACTCTGCCCTGATTCTACAAAGCTTTTTATATACTGTTAGAATCACAGCATGGTTAGGGTTGGAAGGCACCTTGAAGATCATCTAGTGCCAAGCCCCCTGCCATTGTCCACCAGATGTAACAGACTACTTTGGTGATTTTTAGGTTTTATAGCACCTAAAAAATGCAGATTAAGGAACAGAAGTTTAAATAATGCAATTTCTGAAATTCACTTATAAAGCATCTCTTTTGAATCTTAAAGTTGATCTTTTGTACACTTCCAGAATGATAAATCTATCAAACTAAACATTACATTGATGAAGTTCAATGGCGATTTTGGATTGGTAAAAAATAGTTTCAAAACCAGAAACTATGGAAAATGTTCTTGTGTTTGGTGGTGGGTTTTTTTGTTGTTTTGATTTGGTTTTGGTGGGGTTTTTTTGGGTGTTGGTTTTGTGGGTATGCTTTTTTGGGGGGGTTGTTTTGGGGTTTTTTGTTTGGTTGATTGTTTGGGGTTTTTTTAAAATATTTCCCACCCTAGGGTGATCAAAACACATGGTCTGTTCCAGCAGAAAGATTCCCACACTCCGTTTGAAAGACAGCAACAGGAAGTAAGCCAAGCTATGGCATTTAAAAGGCTGTTTGAAGACATCAAGAGCGCAGAAGACAGCCTTCATGGATACAGAAACCTCTGATCTATCAGTGGACAAGTCATACTACAGAAATAATAGATCCTTTCTACCTTAAATAGAAAAGTTCAAGGTGGTAACTTTGTAAAAAACCCAAACAAAGACAGCAAGAACATGAATTCACTTCTTAAGATGCAGCATCAAAATCACAAGAAATCACAAGTTAAGAGTTTTTTGTAGAAATGAAACATACCATAACTTTCTCCTTTCTTTGAAGGGGGAAAAAGAAAAAAAAAGAAACCACAAAACCAAAACCAAACAAACAACCCAAAACAACAAAGCAAAACAACAAAACAAATCAGCCATAATTTTCTCTTTCATGGAAACAAACCCGTCAATCATGACTTTTTTCACACAAATATATCACTACTGAACCTGTCTTCTTGTGAAGCTATAAGAACATTATACCTATGCATCAGGAAATGTTAGAAGCTAACAGCAGGCCTGGGAGGTGAAAAAGAATTAAAGTTTTCACACTGCAGAAAACAGAAGATAAAATAAATACATTACTCTGTACCTGGTGTGGATAGGCATCTCCTGAACCCATTTGTCTTTTGTTCTGGTCAAAAATAATCCACAGCTGACTATCAAACTCAGATTCGTACAACAGTTCACAAAGAAGTGGGCAGCTTGGAGTTACTTCTCCACTCTTAGGCTATAAAAATAAATGTGAAAACATTAATCCATTATTGAATAAAACAAGCACAAAGGATACTTGAGCTAAAGCCTATTTCAAGCAACAGTTGTTCCTAAAGAGAACCAAATCTGAATTTGACTGTAGAGTGTGACTCTAGACCTTCTTTCTGATAGAAGGCTAGTTAAAATTAAAATCTGTGTTTAGAAAATATACTGTATTTATCAATGATTTTTTAAGAAAAAAACACACCCATAACCCTTACCTGATGGAAGTTATAGGTCAAAATCATCTCATACAGTTGACGATTATTTGGTAAAATATCTCTGGAGCCCAAAGGTTTTATTTTTGCACTCACTGGTCTGCAGTTAAACAAGAAACAACAAAAGGTACTATTAGGAAACACGTATCCTCTACCAAAATTTGTCTTGCTTAAGCAGAAGCATATTCTGACATACAACTGAATTCAGCACATGCAATAGCATCTCTTAAAATACTGTAACTATCCAAGTATCCAAATTCCTCAGTTAAAATGAACGTTAGTTCAAAAACAAAGCTTACTGACATTAAAGACCCTTCCAAAGAAAGAAGCCACAGAATTTAGCACATCTAAATGCTCAAAATTAAAGTTCATATAAAAATAAAAATGGGAAAACCAACAGACTTCAGGATTAGGGGAAAAAAAAAATCAGGTTACTTTACATCTCTATTATCCATGCTGCAATCAGCACTTTTATTCATAGACTGAAAGATTAATGGCACAGTAACTACAGGACAGAACAAATAGTTGATAATTGTTTGTTATAGAAAGGTTTATCAGAAAAAAAAATTAAGAGGCCTTACAGAACTCAGAGCAGTAACAAAGAATGTTAACATATACTACTTATGTAGTGTATATTAAATCAGATAGAGTTAGGACAAGCTACTGTTCAGAGCAGCATGAACACTGTAGACCTTAAGCATCAAAGAATATAGGCTAAATAATGATACAGGAAAATCTGAGCTTCAGAAATTAAAAGCAGAATGAGGGTGGCCTAGTATCATTTAAGTTTACATTTCATTCATATGTTCTGACAACCTTCAATTACATGATCAAAAATTTTATGCAAGATCCTGTCAGCTCTTTCGTTGCCAAGAGCACAGGCTAGTCACCCAGTACAATACCTGTGCTGGGTCAGACCACAGGCCCATTTAACTGGAGTTCCCTAGTCTGGCAGGCACCAGAGAGACTGCTGAGAGAAGACTTGAGAACAGAGTAATGGCACAGATGGTATGTCTCCCTAATACTCACACTGCCTCCAAGCATTTGAAACTAAAGACTGAATGAAAAGCCATTCAGTACCTCTTTTTTTTTTTCCCTCTGTGTTTTGTTTCCTCATTACTTCATTCAAGAAACACTATTCATACCTTAAATACATAAATATTTCTCATTAGTTTACTTAACCGCAGTTTGTTTACTGTCAGGTAAGTGCCTCAAATATTATAAGGAGGTAAGAGTACCTCCATTTTACAAACCAAGAATGAGGCAAAGATGTATTAGGGGATTGTTTTATTTCTTCACTTAAGGTATATCAAATGGTTATTTCTGAATCTAACACTAGGCAAGACATTCATTAAACATCAAACTCCAGTTACAAGCATCCAAAAGTCGTAGACAGAGCCCAAGGTCTCCACTGAGAGGCCCAAACAATACAAAACTTCGGATTACTGACCACTGTGAAATTGTCTGGCCCAAGTCTTAAAAGTATTGCTTAAACCATATGGCATTTCTTTCCCCTCCTGAAGTGACCAACTTTAGTAATTGCTGCACTGGTTTGGAATTTTCCAACAAAGATTTTCCTCCAAATCAGCATGTGCCAAACTGACAACATAAACACAACTTTCCACCAAAATTCTGCTCCGGATGCTACAAAAACACTTCCAATCAAACAAAAGAGAGAGGACAGTCTTCCTAGATCAAAATTGGGCAGGATCTGAAGCAGCTGCTTAAAAAACCTGAACAAACTAAAACAACGAACAGTAACACCAAGTAACTCTACAATTTGTTTCTTTAGATAGTAAAGTGCCTTTTATCTCCAAGCATATCCTTCAGAAGCAATGGAGTATTTTTGTAAATATTTTTTTTTCTTTTTTAAACAGATCATGGAAAATAATTTGTATGGAAAAAAGTTACCATAATTCTCAAATTACGTCTAAGTTAAAAGGAACCAAAAACAAGAACACTAAGAAATTTTATTAGTTGATGCTTCCAAACCTACTTAAAATTTGACAAGAGTATTGTTGTCATTCTAAATTTCACTGTTAACTTGTTACTGTTTTAACTACATAGGAATATCTCTTCCCACTTTCCCAGCGCAGTTCCCCAGAAACTCTACCTGAGTGTTTGAACCCAGCTTTTCAGATTTATGCACGGAGCAATATCTTCATACTTCAATAGGGACTGAACATCAAATCGTACGATGCCTTCTGAAGCATGCTAA
>KL285680.1:66616-77249 GCA_000699545.1 Podiceps cristatus
CAACAATTATGGTTCTCTGCACTTATGTCAGATGTAGACCATTTGCTATGTCCCTCAAAAATACAACACAAGCTGTATTTATCTATACTGTAAGAAGTAAAACTACATGCGTTTGAAAGTGTCACAAGCTTATCTCTGTTTTACAGGAGCAGATATACAGAGACTTGCAAAACTTTAGCAATTGGAGCTAAAGTCTTACAGATAAATTACTAAGAGGAAAAAAAAATTAAGTACTTTGTAAGAATTGTACAAGTCTCACTTAGGGTAGGGCTGGGTTTTGTTTGTGCATTTGAGATGATTTCCTTTGAATATGTAATTCAATAAATACAAGTATTAGTCATCTAGAATCTCAAAACAAGTATTTTATGGTGCTTCTCCTTAGGATTATTATTAGAGAGTAGTTTAACTTTGTGAAAAAGAAACAAGACTACATACAAAGGCTAGTGATGGGCAAAATCATTTGAAAACTTCTTTTTTCTAGCAGTATCTCATGACAAAGCCACCAGTGTATCAGCATTATTAAAGTTTTTTTGATGAAAGTTACAGGTGCTCAAGAAGGAAGAGCAAACCTGTTTTTACTGTCTTATTTTTAACTCTCCATTATTCAGTTGATCTAATCCTGCTGAGGTGGGGGAGCTGCTGTGCACACCACCACCTCTTTTCCTGCTCTAGTGGTTCAAGACCTGGTACCTTAGCACAATGCACCCACTCTTTTTTCCTCCAGTTTATTCAACTTTTAGAGCCTGAATACATCCAAATTCACCCATGGCCCCAAATTTCTCTGATCCTAAGTTGAAAAAAAGGGAGAAGCCAGGATAAGTTTGCATGGTGCTGCTTCATGTAGGTACTGCCATCTCAGCTCTCAATGACAGCCCTCTCCCGAGGGAGGCAAAGTCAAACCAAGCCAGGTTACAGATGACAGTAAAGAACACAGGAGCCAGATAAAGTACTGTAAGTATTACGATACTAATGTTTTCAGCAACTTTTTCAATCTCTTAGTATCGCAGAGCCTTAGGAATCACAACACTGCCCATCCACTGTACCTTCAACTGCTCTAAACAACTAATCAAACCAATCTGCACATCTCAATAAAATACTGAACAGAAAACAAGTTTTAATGACATTTTGTTCTGAAAATTATACCCAGATTATCGTCCTTTAGCAATATAGTCTAGATAGTCAAATTCAGGAACTACAGTCCCAAAGTTTATTCACACACAAACACTCGATAGCATAAGTATAGTTACAATTTCAGCCTTCTAGTATGTCCTTTCTATTGGTGTTGGGCTTGGGTTTTTTCTTTGGTTTGGTGGGGTTTTTTTCCCCTTTCTATCTTTATTCTCTTACCAATTTATAATGAAAAGGCATAGAAAAAAAACTCGTAAATAATGGTAAAGGGCATTTCTGTGGGAATGAGCTCCTTTTTACCTATTTTTAAGAGAAAACAAGAACATCTCATGTATAAAGACACTTTTAGTGTTTCTAAATAAAGGCAAGAATGAAGAAATTTTTTTATTCTGAGACACCACAGGACTTCAGAATAATTCAAAATAAACACTGTGGAAAACTCACCATGTTTAGCTGAGGAGTAGCACAAAGTACACCATGAAAAGAAATTGTGTAATTAATGCTAACATCACTAAGGCTTGCCCACCACCGAGCAACGCAAAATTCAATGGTTTTTCCAGCCTGAGAAACAAAAGCACAAAGTTAGACACAAGCTCTTATCTCCCCTTCTATTCATCCCAGCCTCCCCTCAACCCATGCCAAAAAAAAAAAAAAAAAAAAAGAGAGAGGAATCTTGCTCAAAAGAAGACCCTGCTATGTCCAGTTGACTCTAATTGTACAGATTTGTACAGTACCAAATAAGACATTATACTTGGTCCAGAAAACACAAGACAGCTCCAACAAAACAGGACGACTGATGACCACATCAGAACAAAGATTGCCAGGGGTATACCCTGCACAGAAAGGCACAGCTTTCAAATCTTACATCTTCCTTTCCTATCCTTCAAGCTAGGCAGACAGGTTAGTTCATAGATGAGTTTAATACATGTACCCTAGAAAATGTGTATCAGGAAAAAAGATCCCATTCTCTACCTAATTGGAGTTTTTTGGTGGTAGTGGTTGGTTGGTCTTTTGTTTGTGTTTTTTTGTTTGTGTTTTTTTGTTTGTTTGGGTTTTTTTTTAATTAACATGATAAAATGTGTCAGTGGAACAAACTTAGCTTAGGGCTCCCCACCCGACATTTTCACAGAATGTAAGGGACTAAATAGCACAGAAATCATAACTACTCTTAAGCTTTAGAAGTATACAACTAAATTAAGCAAGGCAAGGGCCAAACTTGAGAAGTGGACTCTCATCATCCACACCCCTGAACTGTTAGCTCACTCCCTGGTTCTGTTTTGGACTCCTGAGCAGTCATTAACCAAGCTAAGCCTGCTGCATCTAAGCAGTAATGAACGTAAACCAGTCAGTTATCACTTGGCTTCAACAACAAGGAGATGGTCCCAGATTACCAAATTAAGCACTAAAGGCAAAATATGCTGAACTACACCTACCCATCAAGGCCCGCCCCCCCACCGCCCCCCATTTGAAAGGGAAGCAAACTGGTTTGTATTAAAAAGTACCAACAAATTGAAGAGATTAACACATATTATAAGGGGAATACCAAATAATTAAGAAACACTAGCAAGCTATTAGAGATATTTTCAACACTGAAAACCAGATGCATTCACTACTGTAACAAACATATGATTTCTTGGGTTTGGGGTTTTTCTTTGGGGAAAAAAAAACAAACAGAATGAGTTATGTTATACTGCACCAATATATTACTTTGTCTTCCCCAATGTCACTCTAAGGTAACTTACTAAGACAGGAAATGCTTCAGTCACTGATCCTTTTTCTGGTAAGGATGAAAATTTGTAGAACTCATGACTTCTGTATGCTTTTTGTTTCACTAGCTGAACAGCATGAAGCACAAACTTGGCAGTCACATCCGCTGAACATGAACATACTGTCACTTCTAGATTAAAGAAAAAAAAAATCAAGTTTAGTTTCAAAAGCCAAGAATTTTAGAAGGAAAGCAGGTATTCACCAGAAAAACACTTGTAATTTAGGAAGTTATGCAGTACTCCAAGTGGTTCCGTATGTGAATAATGCTTATATAGCAGTTATTTAAAAAAGACCCTTTCAGATTTAGGAAAACTAGCTAAATTCAGAGATCAGTTAAGATAAACATGAGAGAAAACAGTGAAAATTAATCAGACAGTACAGATGTATAATCTGTACAGGACAGATTGCTGCTGAATTCCAAATTACAATCTTATCACTAGCTTCATTCTTGAAAGGATTATTATTATTTAGTAATCTCACACAGTAAGACAAGACACCACCTCCCCCCCCTTGTTCCCTCCTTGCAGAATTGAGCTATTTGCCCGTTATGAAAACCACATTTTGTTCAGTTAAGACATCTTTCAACACTACATCCATACACTTTAAAAACTAGGCAAACCTCAGACAGTAATGCTTTTCCAAAAACATGGGGTATTCCTCCAGTTATGGGCAATCACTTCAGACTGTATTTGTTGGTTTCTAGAAGACTGAGAATCAGGATTCTGCTATACCAGAAACCATGAGAACTCAAAATCACTCCAAGAGCTTAGAATTAAATAAATATTTTATGTATTCATGGGTCAAATCCTTTAGTTCTTATTCAGGCAGGACTCAAAATTATTTCAAAACAACTTTGTCGAGCCTGACAGATGCAATTTTTTTATTTAATTAATGTGGTCATTTTCCTTACCAGCCCATGTAGCTCCCTGTGGAACATCAATGAAGTGCCTTCTGATTTGACCAGGTTTAAAATGAACATCTGTATATGTCAGGTCATAGCTTGATGATTCATCTACTCTGTATGTCAAAAAGAAAAACAGGAATCAAACAAGCTGTGAAACCCCCCCCTTTATTAAAAAACTATTTTTAAATGCAAAAATACTCAAAATGCAGTGAGGATATTTAATCCTCAGCACCAATAATTTTAGTCTGTACTAGTACAGAATCTGACAGCACAATGTATCTAAAATATTTAAAACATCAGCTCCATCACATTATGTAGACACCCTCTTCACCTCCCTGAAATTACTGTGCTTAAACAGAAGTATCAAAGAACCCTAGTTTTCAGTGGATCTGCTTTTCCTGGCTGAGTGACTTTCCATTAAAGTGAGCTCAGGTACATAGGAAGTCGTATTTCTATGAATGGGTTAGAGAAAAGTTGTGGTTGTGGGTTTGTTTTTTTTTTCCTCTCTCTCTCTCAAGGCAGATTGTCCACTGAATAGGTTTAACAAGATTCTCTCCTTCCTTTTAAGTATCACTGAAGTCATATGGTTAAACCAATTACAGTACAATACTAACTTTCTAAATTTGCTGTATTAAGGTCATGACAGCAGCTTATCCCAATGTTCACCTGCCAAATAACGCCCTTTGCCTTTGGGTACTCTAGTCCACCAGTTAAATGAAAAAACCTCTAGCTGACCTACGCCTATGAGTATACTGATTAATACTTTGGTCAACAAGCCAGAAGTCATCTGTGTTCTGATGGACCAAGAAGCTGCTGCCACTGTGGCTAAGCACGCCAGAACACACTGCCTTCTGGCTGCCAGGACCAGAACTACAAAAAAGTTACTGCTGTGTAAGTCTGCTGCAAGAATCTTTTCAGTCTCTGCTCCTTTATCAATGTTAGTAGTAATTTCAAGAACTCCCAGGGGAAGAAGGTTGTGAAATAAATAACAAGTAAAATAGGTACAGAAAACTAAATTAAACTTCAAAAGCATAGAAAAAGCCCGAGTTTACTGACCTTGTTGGTATAACAACTGTTATTGGAACTCTGAACAGAGGGCCTGCATTAGGCATTGCTATATCATATCCACACACCTAACAAAATAAAATACAGCTACTTAAAATCTTTCGTCAAAATGTATTTACAGAAGACAACATTAAAGTTAATCTAGTTGCAGGGTACTGTGAATCTTTATAGTTATCACTGAGGGGGGAAAAACATAAATCATTTGTCCAGTGTCACTGGAGAAATAGTAAAACAGCAACATTCACCAGGGAAAAAATATCTTTCACACTTACACTCATTTCAGTCTTTCCCCAGAATTTTTCAAGCTTACAACCCACATTTGATAGTCCATATATCGAAAGCTCAACCCAGTTTCAACTCAGAATTTGTCCCAAACCGCCTTATTATTTTCAAACATTTGTGGTGTTTTAGTATTAGAAATATTTTAGTTTTCCAGGATTATGTTTGAGAAAAATACAGTTTGATTTACCATGTTTTTCCAGCCAAACTTTAAATATTATCTCTGAAAATGTATTCTATCATCACTTTAGCAAAGCGTTCTCAGTGGCAGCATAGAAGACTTGCAACTGTAAGCATCTTAAGCAAGTTACTTCTAAAAAGCAAGATGATATCGTCTTCATTATGATCCAACTATGATGCAATGGAAACATGTCAATGTTAATATACCGTTTGGGATGAGGATGGAGAAGGCTGAAAAATATTTTTTGTTGGTGGGTTTCTTTTGCAGGAGTGAAAGATGATGGTTGGCAGAGAAAATGAGAAATTTAATGGCTTTTGTATTAAATTTGTCCAAATCTGAACATAGCTGCTCAACGTCAGCAAAATTCTTCTGCTATACACAGCCATTAGCACACGTTTTGCTCCTTCACCTTCCAAAATGGGATGGGGTAGAGGTGAGGAAACAAGAAAACAGATTGCATCACTGTATTTAAGCAACTCCTCAAGGTAAAGCCAAATCTTGGGTCCATGTAAGACTGCATGGCAACACCACAAAAGCTAGGCCAGTCCTTAAGCCACCACAGAAAGAGAGAAATATTTAAGACCTCATAAAAACCCCAGATCTCTATCCTCAATAATACAGGACTGAGCCAGACAGTCAAAGGTGAAAATATATCCAGAGAAAAAAAGCCTTAATGATGGTTACTTATTTGGTTTATATTTTCTATATGCCTTTATTTTGTAAACACAGATACTCAGTGAGCCATTGGCATGTGCTATACAACACTGTATAATGTAACTAGTACTGAACTCTGTATTCAGCCTGTAGAGTGAAATGGAGTGTGGCACTGTTTTCTGGTCTGTACAGGACATAGAAGTAATTTTTAAGGAAATAAAGCTAATAAAGTTGATAGAGACCACATGAAAATGAAAGTGCACACAGTCTTGCTTAGAACACTAATACTTCAATACCTCTGTATAATGTAGTCCTTCTCTCAGGCCACGTGGATCCACACGAATATTTATGTGTCGACACTGGTTCATAAGCTCTAAATGACTAGGACACTGGACCCATGGTGCATTTGAAGTTAGAGCTAAATGAAGCTGGAGAGATATTCTTTCAGTGTTTTCTGTCAAGAAACAAATTTTAAAAATAGTTCAACACCACAAATATGTGCTCCTATTCTACTGCAACCCAATGTTTGCCATTAAAATGTACACATCAATAAAACGTAGTAAGAACCAATTTCTTAGGGCCCCTGGATGTCAGATTCTCCACAAAGGATAGTGGAGACAAAAGACAGTATTTCTTTTACCTTGAGAAAAGCAGAATAGCGGTAGTGTACAGTAAAATAAAGGTTTTACCCAACTTTGAACTTTTCCCCCTAAACGGTCAGGCCTGACAAAACCAAAGGCAGGCTAGTAAGCAACGCTTCAGTTACCCACAACATAATCTGGAAGCAGGTATAAACTTTCTTGTATAGATACAAAGTCTTGCCTAACACAGAGAAATACAATAAAAAGCAATTGCAATGATTCTGAAGATTATGCTAATTACCAAGTTACATTATAGAGCAACCTAAGTGAGAGATAAAGTCTATTAAAAATTACTATGACAGCCAAAGTCTGCCTTTGCAAATTGTCAATTTAGCCCATTTCACACACCTTCCAGAAGCACAACTTACAGAAATGCATCCAACCCTAGTTGAAATGCTTTAGTTATTAAAAACCAGCTTTCTCCTGCTCTAAAGATTAATAAATTAATTAGATTAATAAGGCTGAAGTTAGAATGGAAGCATTCAACTGCACACCTTCATTTACCATGAAATTTAGAGTTGCACTTACTCCTTTTATGGTAAAGATTCCTATCACTCCTCATTACCACAGCTTTTTTTGTTTAACGATCACACTTTATTCCCCCCCCTCCCCTGCATACAAAATCCCTTTCCTACCTGTGTTCTCAGGAAAGACAGGTTCTATGCCAACCCCATGATCAGAAGGTGCAGCTACCTGGGCAGGATCTCTGAGGTAGATTCCACGGTTGCTGCCGACAGTAACCGTGAAGCCTATGTTACTTGTGAACGATGAATTCTGAATGAGGTAGTCATAGGCTTTATCAACCTTTTAGAAAGAACACATTCTAAATTAACAAATTTCAGCCTAATAGTAATTTATGCATATTATCTTATTATCTTCACATTGAAGTGTTCAAACACAGCAACAAACAGTGAAGTAACTCACTTGCTACCTGAGCCACACTGATTGCACCTTACACAATACTCAGTAAAGAGGCAACATTTTCAGTCTGCAACAGCCACAAAGCACAGAAAGTCCAGAACATAAAAAAATAATTAATAATTAAAAAAAACCCCAAATCTCCTTTACTCTAAATCTATCAAAAGATCCATAACAAAAGTTTTCAGAGATTAAAACTTCAAAGACAAAAAGGACTACAAAGGCCCAGACCTTCTATATTATTTTAGGTTACTTTCTCACACGTTGAGCGACACCAGTTAAGCATTTAAACCTTTTATTCAACACAAGAAGTTGAGCAGTTCAAAAGAGACAAGCAATACACGATGTCAATATAAGTTTTAGTATTGATATGAAATAACACAATCAGGTCATGAAATCCAGCCCTGGATTTAAGTAAATGTGCTGTCACAGTAAACTCAGATGACAAGTTTGTCTTTTTGTTTTAAAAGACTCCCTTCTACCTCGGTTTCCGTTCTACTGACTCCAAAAATCTTACATTCTCTTCCACTTCACAGTGAGCTACTTTCATCAGCAGAGAAGAGGACGCTCTCCTTTGAGACAAGTGGAATTACAGCAGCCTTGGTCTCCCAGATCAGAGTTTTAGCCACATGCTTTAACACGTGCTTTAATCACGGACTACTAAACCATAAGCTATGACTGGTGCATTTCATTTTTCCGTGGCAATGTTTTATTTGGTATGCCTACCACCACTGTTGCCTTCTGTATCAAACTCAGCATTACAGATGTGCTTAGCGAATGTTAGTTACTAGGTTCTAGCATCTCCAGAATGTGTGTTTAGGGCTACGCATTTGCAACCTAGCATCTTTAAGCATGAGAGCAAAATCTCAGCACCTCTATTTGGCAAGGATGGGAGCGACTGCAGGCAAAACACAGCAGCAGCTCTTTAAGAACCTAAGCTTATGCGTAGGGAGAATGTCAATCACTACGCCTTCATCATACAAAGGATCACATCACAGATTTCCAACCTACTTAGAAGTCCATAGAATACAATGAACACTTGGACTTTTCAGTGCAGGGCCAGAGCAAAGTCTTCGCACAACTGCAGCTGTACTGCTTTGTGAATCAGTGTGGGTATCTTTATTTTCACTGCCCAGAACTTACAGTTCCAGTTTCTGTGCACAGAAAAAGTTCATTTCTCTCTGACAACAGCATGAAACCAATTTTGGACATTAGGATGGAATCTAGGCATCCAAATCCATGTTGGTGATAAAAACCCATATCCCACTTTTATGTCCACATGCCTTTTTGTTCAGTCTAAGAATGTGTCTAGTTAACACATTCATTCTACAGTAATTGCATGCTGAAAAAACTGTCTCATTCCTCCTCCCCTCCCACTACATTCCCTTCTTCTCCCTCAATCAGATCTCAGAATCACAAATCATCTAGAAAGCTGCTCTTTTGTCTGTTAGTCTTCCACCAGCAGTTATTTATATTGTGTTGGGGTTTTTTATTTTTGCTAGCAAGTACCTGAATAATACCATGTCCTTGTGCAAATACTTCTATGTTTTCAGCTTTCACTGCAGTATTTTCTAAAGCTCTTCTGACAGAATGAACAGTGTAATGAATATCGTTAGCTTTGAGTCCTGAAATTAAAAATAAGGGATACAACAAAAAATTTCAAAGTTACAGCATTTCTTTTTTTTTGTTTAAGAGGAAAAAGTATCTAATCTCTTTTAGACTATGCATCTATGTAGCACTTTACCTGACAATACTAATGCAATGCCTCCACATGCATTGGGAGAAGACATGGATGTGCCATTCATGAGTTGAGTTCCTCGCAGAGTCCAGTTTGGAACAGAAGCAATAGCACCTCCTGGGGCACTGATACTTACTCCAAGGGCTCCATCAGTGCTAGTGTTAAAACAGAATGGTTGAAAAACAAACATTTTTTTCTGCACACTATCTTGAAGTTATCCATTCACTTAAAAAGATAATTTTAGCTGTAAGGAACATTCACAAGCATATTTTCTTCCATTAACCCATTAAACCGAAGAAAAAGCATGCCACTAAGTAGCAATTTAAAGTATCACATTAACCATCAGCTATGCCTGGTTTACAGTGAAAGTTTTCTAAACTTCCACTCCTTCAATACTTTACACCAGGCTTCAGTTTAGTCAGCAGATTAATTTCCGAGATTTGAATTAGAAAATGCATGCAAACAAACCTATTAAACATTTCAATACATATATTAGTATTGTACATAGCTTTTTTAACAGTTATTATTTTTAAAGAAAAATAGTAAAAGGGAGAGGAAGACCAGAAAATATCAAAAAATGCAGATCTCTATTTTTGCATGTTGCCACTTCACTACCAGGTCAATTTGGAATTACAATATGGAACCTGAGACAAGGAAAAAGGACAAAAAAAAGGAATGTCAAGACGTGGATCATGATCAGCTGGGCCTAAGCCACCTTCTTTTCTTGCCCAAGCATATTTAAGAACAGAGCAAGTACCTATGGCACAGTTAAAGCAGCATCTAGTTTTCAAATGTATAAGCCAGATATTCTCCACTTTTCTTGATCTGGATAGACAAAAACTGCACCACTTCAATAAGGACAGCACTATGCCTAGGCTATTCAGTTCTGTGAAGAGTCGAGGTATTTCAGGGTATTCATACCCTACGCTAACAGCTTCACACGTCTAAAATCCATCTCAAATCAGAGTACTCTCAGTATGATACTGTACTATAACATTTGGACATATTTCATGACTGCCCAATATAAACAACAGGTTCTGCATCATGACATTTCAAGCAGCGCACAGCGCATCTGCACGAAAGCCTCTAGTGCTCACTCAGACAGACTGATGCCCTACCCCAAGCTTGCTCTAGCAAAGCTTTAGGAACTCTCCAGTCTCCTGCATGTTGCACCCTACACAAGGGGAATCCTCCTTTGGCCAGACAAGGGCCTTTCAGCTGACGTACACTCATTCTGACTATTTTACAGTGCAAAGTGACAAAGCACACAAATTTTTATATATGTGTGCATATGTGTATCAGTATTAATTACAAATCTTTCTCAGCTGAAGGCAGAGACAACATTTCTCTTTTCCCTA
>KL285681.1:3792-38894 GCA_000699545.1 Podiceps cristatus
GGTTTTTTTAGCATGAAAACCTTAAAAATGCTTGGGGCGTTTTTGGGGGGTGGTGGGTTTTGTTTTGATTTTTTTTTTTCTTTTTTGGGTGGAGTGTTTTTTGTTTTTATTTGGTTTTAGGGAAGTTCAACCACTTCTTTCTTATGTTAGGGAAAAATAAAGTTTTTATTTAACAGTTTATCAGTAAGTATCATATGGCCTCAACTATATTTTTGTCTCGGGTCTTCCATAGCAGGAGTGTTTGCAGACCTTCCACACCCAAATTGCTCTTAAATCTGTGTCAATTTAGGGGGCTGAAGTGCTAAATTTATAAGAAGAATGATAACCTTGGATAGTGAAACTTGGAAGTGGTATAGTGCATAGCTAAATTTTTTGTTATCTTAACAAAAATTATCTGTAATAAGTTTGGAGGACTTAAATTTGAGTACAGCTTTTCTTCAATGGGATGGTATTTTCTTAATTTGTTAGTTTAAGTAGATTGAGGTTATATTTTACCTGATTTTAATGTTATTGCATATGAAGGAACTAGGTGGTATTATCCTCAACAATGGCTTTATCCTAATCAATGAATTTAATTCTTGTATACAGTGCGCAACCTGTATTGTAATAATACTTGCACGTAACTGATAGAGATTTTGTGTTAATTTACTTCATTTGCCTTGAGGAGTTCCCAGGAGTCTTAGTTACAGGCTCATTGCACCAGGCATTGTAAAACAGAATAAAAAGACTTAATTGTATAGACTACATTGAATAGAAAAGACAGACATGTATTACAGGTAATATTAAATATGACCTAAGTATTCATCGTAGCAACTTGTCATAATTTGAAGAGATAATGCATTTAAGACTTTAAAGGCAGGAGCTAGTACTTGGTATGAACAATTTCTAAAAGTTAATTAAAATGATGTGTTAGGTTTGTTTTCTTTTGTGTTTTTGTTTGTTTGTTTTTGGTGTTTTTTTTTTTTTTTTTAACTGCTTGTTGTGGTTTAACTCCAGTTGGCAACCAAGCACCACACAGCCATTCGCTCTCACCCCCCCTTGGATGGGGGAGAGAATCAAACCCTCCTGAGTTGTGATAAAGATGGTTTAATAGGATAGCAAAGGAAGAGAGAAGGAGGATGATAAAAGAATATACAAAACAAGTGACACATGATACAATTGATGACTACCCACTGATTGATAGCCTGATGCCTGTCCCCAGGCAGAGACCCCCCTCGGTCAACTTCCCCAGTTTATATACCAAGCATGACATCGTATGGTATGGAATATCCCTTTGGCCAGACTGGGTCAGCTCTCCTGGCTGTGCCCTTCCTCACTGCCAGAGCATGGGGAGCTGCAAAGTCCTTGACTTAGTATAAGCACTACTTAACACACTGATGTTTTCAGTTGTTGCTATCAACATTATTCTCATACTATATCCCCAACCTATACCAGCTACTAGGAAGAAAATTAAATATTTCCCAAGTGAAACCAGGACACTGCTGTATAGTTCTGAGCATTTGTGGTACTGGATTCATTTCTGCAGTGAAAGTGGGAGCTTGAACAGGTAGAACCTGACAACCCTGCTCACTCTTCTGCTTTCTCTTGCATTAATAATTGACTTCTTTTCACTGCCTTCAATTTTGTAACTGAAAGGTGAAGGTTTGGTGAGAGTTACCTACTGTATCACATGTCTGAACAGGTGAAGAGGAGATCAGGAGCCATCCTTGAAATGGTTGCTCAGATTTTGTTGCATTGTGGTAGCAGACATGATATTTGACTGTATGGAGACATATACAAGTTGCCAAACTTTTCAGAGGATTAATGAGTTGGGTTAGAATATACAGTCAGCTGATCTGCAGCTTGGAGAAAGAAATGAAGAGCTGAGGGTTTAGTATTTTCGTTTTGATGGTGGGAAGAGTTATTTGACTGTTGTGTAAAGATGAAGAGCCTTTTAAATATGAACTTCTGATTTCAAGTGCACTTCAGTAGCCATGCCACTTAAGCAGTTCCTGCTGTGTCCGTTTTGCTGGTACAGATGTTTGTGTGACGATACAGTGAATGGATCTGTCAGTTCAGAAATGGCTTTTCTCTCACACAGAATTGTTTGTCGACCATATCAGTTGCAAGATCTGGCTTGCTGCATGAATGGCTGTATTAGTACCATGGAGGAGGCTGAACCTCCTAAGCTAGCACATGTGAAACCAAAATTGTTGTTTTAATATTTGACATAAAATGGAATCTGACTGGTTTGCATAGGTTCATATTACAATAGAGGTATCTGTTAAAAATTTAGATGGATAACTTTCAGCAATTGGTTGCTGGATTTTTAAAAGCTGTTCAAGTGCATCTGTGCTGTTGATTGAGACCAAGAAGCAGTGATATAATAGTAAAATCAGATATATAGAATCACATAAAATTCTGCTGAACTTTGATCACTAGTTTCTAGAAACACGTTTTCTTAGCACCAGAACTTTAACAGCAGCTTACAACAAAATTTTGTTCTTGTCAAAATTTTTTTTTTCATGTTTAGGAATATGAATTTAGCAGTACACTTCACTCAAAGTGCAGAGCTAAACTGGAGATGGTATTTTAGTTCTGTTCGCGTAGTGACTAAGGAAGATTTGCAGCTGCAAAATACCTGGTTGTGTATTTTTAATTTGGTATTATCCAAATGGGGGGGGACACGACACACACATGACACACAGACACAAAAAACCCAAACAAACAAAAAAAAGAAAAATATTTCAGGAGTGAGGGAAGAAATCAGCAGTCAAATAATATCCATGTGTAAAATTCTGATTATTTTTTGTTGTTTTTTGTTTATATGGTCCCTTTTATTACAGCAGTTGAATACTCTGAATATGCCTGTTCACATCTCCCTCATGAGATAGGAAGATGCAACAATTTAGACTTGGTAAAATTTTCTGTGGCCACTTAGGGAAATATATGAAATAAGAAGTGAATGTAGATGTTATCTAGCACAATAATCCCCAGAGCATTCCCCTCTCTCAACTGACAAAGCTCACTGTGTTCCTTCTGCCATGCTCATCTGTTCTTCACCCGTTCTGTGAGAAACGTTTTCTTAATTGTTTGAATTTAAGCTCATACATACTGACTTTCTAAAAAGCTGTACGGACATTTTGATGAAGAAGGCAGAGTGTCTCTGTGAAATGATGGAAACTAGTTAAAATCCACTTGGCCAAGCTGTAACTCATTTGAGGAATCTTTTGATGAAGTTTTCATAGGATAGGACAAAATTCAGTTTTTATGTCAAGGCTGGATTTGGCACTGATTTGCAGGATGTTGCTAATAATGTGTTAGTATTAGACACTTAAGCATGTGTAACAGCTACATATGGCATAATGTCTTAAATACACCCATGATTTTATTTTTTTTTTTAGAATGCAAAATGAGTTTTCAAGACTATAATCTGGTTTAACTTCCATTTTCATATACTTTCCAAGATACTTTATCTACTTCAAGTTACCAGCTTCAATGGGTTCTGGTACTCTCTATGAAAATTAATTGTATACTGTTTAAACTTTGAATGGTGTAGTAAGGCTTCTTTGATAGAATAAATTTGGATGTGTTGGTGAGAGCCAGATCTGAGTGCAGCTTTCTCCAGTGGTAAGACAGTATCTGAGATTCCTGTGTCTTTGATCATTCTGTTTTTTTGTAGTATGCAAAAGTAACTTTTAACGGAGCAGGATCTGAAACACCCGTAAAGATACGAAGAAAATCCGTTCTCAGTTCAGGCTAACCACAACTTTTTGAAAGAATTAAGCAGTGAGCATTATTGCTTAGACAAACTGGTGACCTTTTGAAGTGCTGGCTGTTTTGGTTTACTTCCATATCACACCTAAGGCAGAGAACTCAAATGGCTTCTCTTTACTTTTTAAAAGGCATCAAATGTAGGAGAAATGTTAGATCCGTTACTTTGTTAGATACAGTCTTAGGTTTGATCTTTCAGTTCATCTACTTGTGGCATAGCTGATTTGCCTCTCTTGAAAGCAGCAGATAGGGTAATGTTCCCCCCAAACTGAAACAAGATTAGTCTATTCCCAGCCATTGCTCAGGTGTGCACGTAATAACTATATCTGCAGAAATGAGACTTAGCAACTTGACATTGACAATAGAAATGATACTCTCTACGTGGAAGTATCTTCTTCCCTTATTTCAGGCTTAATTAAGATCCTGGGGATTGTTTACTTACAGATTATGCCACTGAGATGCTTATACTCAAGTTCTGGCTTGGTGAGGTTTTTTGGTTGTGGGTGTATTCTGTGACTTCAAGAGGATGCAATGAGGAAGGACAAAAATGGTAATTTTTGTGTTTTGTATGGATTGTGACTAGAAATGGCTACGGACATTTATGTCTTATCTGTTGTTTGCACAACATTTGGCAAGTAAGTCTATTATAATCAGAAGCCTAGACACTCTTAAAAAAAAAAAAAAAACAACTCCTACTTGTTCGTGTACATTTTTGGACTATGGAAAATGCTATCTTACTGTTTGTCACCTGCCTGTAACTACATTTTCTTGCCTGATAAGCATGCTAGGAAGTGAGAGGTCTTTGACAGATCACTGAAAATATATTGCATTTGACTGCTGCCTGAGACTTCTCTGCACAGATGGGTCGCAGTAGTCAACCCAAATCTAAAGAAAATTTAACGAAGCAGAAAGACCTCACTTACCTCCTACAGCATTAAGTGATGCTGGTTTGGTTTGCTCCTTTATAGATGTATCGTTAAGAATTAAGCATATCTCCACAGTATTTTGCTGTTTAGCTCACTTGTTTTGAGCTGTCTGTAGTGCTGTACTACTACGCTGGCATCAGTGTTAAGTGGGAAAAACTGAGCAGCTGTCCTGTATTTGTCCAGTCTTTGATAATTGGGACAAAAAAAGTTTTAAAGATTTACATGTATTTAAAAAACCTAGCATAGTATGTTGCAGAAGATCATTTCACACAGTAATATTGGTGTGGGAAGACTGATGAACCCTGTTAATCAGCAATGGTTGGGGGCAGTCTCACTTACGTGCTGGAACCATTGAAAGATGCTTACATGCTGTTGACTGCCATTTAATAATCTTGCTCACAGTAGGATCAGAATGCAGTAGCTCCATATTTTGAGGAACCGCTATGTTAACAAAGTTGTTCTACAAGGCTGTTTTGGATGATTAAACAAGAAATAAAATCTGCATTGTAAATGTGCTTAAAAATAAGTTCACATGGAGAAGGTAGGTTGAAAATCTGCCTGAAATAACTTTAGATGTTTCACAAATAAGTGTGAGATATGGATAAGAGGACCTACTGCTTCTCTCTATTCATGACTTATGTGCAGCAATTTCGTAAGTGAGGCTGATTCTTTATCAGCTGCACAAGCTTGTAATATGCTTCCTTTGTTCCTACCAGGTTGAAGGCTACCGAGGAAGAAACAAAAGTGTTGGAGCAGAGTGAAACTGCTTAGCCCAGTGAATATAGTCTGTAATCTCTAAATGGATATGCTTAGATGGCTCTACAGCTACAGGCTATAAATACTTGAGGAGAATCATGAAGCTGTATTGAGAGAGCTGGGTGCACATGTAGTGAGAGTGTAGGTGTGACACTGGAGTAGTGAAAGCTGTGCCAGAATCTTACCTTCGCTTTGAATAAATGGGGAAGGCTTTTCATGCTTGTGTTGTGTGTGTTGGAAAACACTGTAAATGTGTGTAACTTGTGGCTGTTAACAGAATACTTTTTTTTGAGGTGGGACTTTACGTCTTCTGCTGGGGATGGGATTACGGATGTGTACCACCATTATGGAGGTTTATATGATTGTGTTGTAGTCTCTAGTTGGCAGCTGGTGTATTATTCTCATGAGTTCCTGCATGTGGAGGAGTATGTGCCAGCTGAAAATGTTTTGGGGTTTTGTGTGGTTTTGGATTTGGTTTTTGTTGGGGTTGGTTTGTTTGGTTTTGGGTTTCGTGTTGGGTTTTTTTGTGGTGGAGGGTGTGTTCAGTTTTGGTTTTTTTAAGACTTCCAGTAAAAATTTAATCAAATAAATACGTTTTCTCCCTGCAGATCTAGGTAGACTTTGAAGGCCTCCTCTGTCTGAATGTATTTTATTAACAAGGCTTGCCTATGGAGTTATTCTCGGTGGTTTTGCTGAGAACGTAGCACTTAGATCTAAGCACTTCACAGCACTGTTATTACTAAGAAAGATTATTACAATAGTAATTGTAATAGTCCTGTATTTAGAGTACATTAATGACAGGAAATGTGCTATATGTCTTAAGTTATCAATTATGTAATAAATTGAAGCATATCCTTTCTTTTCTTACTCCTGTTATTAATGAAATGCCCTTTTCTGTGTGTTGTGGTTTTTTGTTTTGGTTTTTTTCCCCTTTGGCTGCTATTCTACTGGTTGTGTTACTCAAGCTCCTTTTGAGATAGTCAAAGCAGGTGTTGTTCTGCAGGAGACATGAAAACAGAAAGTGTTTGCTTAGGGAACCAGCAATTTAAATTCTCCTGATGAAAACTTTATTTGTCAGGGTAAAATCCAAGATTAAAAAAAAATAACTTGAAGGAGAAAAACATGTTCTCCCTGTTTTGAGTTAGCATATATATCTTGTAAACTAAATAAAAATGTGATTGCATGAGATTATAGAGGATAAAAATTTGTGCCTCAGGTTGACCTTTACTAGATCTCTGTTCTTAAAGGTATTTTACGGCATCCTGTGCTGTTTCTGTTCCGTTATATAATTAAAATTATTCTTTTTTAACAGTGAGGAAGTCTGAAGAATGTTTCCTAGCACAGTTAACATGTGTTAGCAGTTTTCAAGCCTTTGTTAGTATTATTATAAAAGAATGAATATCATCAGTGATGAAATTTTGTGTGATGTAATGCAAAAGAGGCTTTCTGAGACCTTGTTCAGACTATGCAAAGCAAGCTTTATTAAAGTCATATTTAAAAATTAGTCTGAGTTTCTGAGAGAGACTGAGCCTGTGATGAGGGTTGAAATGTCTCTTTCATGAGAAGAGGATGCAAAGCGTGTGACTCCCAGGGCGTGCACGCAGTCTCTGTAGCACATGAATGTTGCTGATTGCAGAGCCCCAGACTGCTTATCTAGAGAAGTTGCTTTCTAACATCTGCTGGTTCCAGTGGATGTTCTCTTACTTTCAGTTTGATAACTTTCATCCATTTCTATGTATGTTTTCTTTCCTGCCTTTTTATTTTTTGGTCCCATTTTTCACCTTAACAGCAAGTCATACAAAAAGGGGGAAAGAAGCTTGCATTAGATATCTCAATTTTGAGGGCAGGAGCTTCAAACTGATGAAACACCAAAGGGAATAATTCGGGAAAAGGAGGGGATTATCCATAAGAAGCTCACACTGGACAGACTGGCACAGTGTGGCATTCATAGAAGTGTTATTCATGTGATATATGCAGTCTTTAAAATGCTAAAAAAGTAGTTGTTCAGCAGAACAGTAGACCTCTCTTATAGTATGACACTTAAAATATTAGAGTGTAAGATTAAAACAGCAGTAAAGTTGACTTCCTAGAAGGGAAGAGACAGAATTGGAAGTATTAACAATCTGAAAGTTCCCTTCTGATTCTAGTAAATGTTTCGGTGATATTCTTATGGATATCAAGCTGCGTGAACCAAGGCTGCAACACAAAGATGCCTTTCCGTTACCAGAGAGGGCTTGTGGAGATGTGCATTGCAGTGGGGTATTTTTGTGTTCTGTAGCCTGCATGTGCAGACAGACAGTAGAAACCCCGATATAACCAAGGTGCCTTTCTGAAAGACCCTAGTGGTAGAGTTAGAGCTTTTTGTATGTAACATACATATTAATTAAAAAAAAAAAAAAAGGTATCTTGAGAGGCAGATGGGAAGAGCATGATGCCAGACATCGCCTGCATCTCTGCATTTGTATGCCTGTTTTCTTGGGAGTCTGATTTTCTACTTGAACAAAACTTTTAAGTGCAAAACTAGGCTTTAATTCTGAGTGGGTTCAGTTGAATGTGGCAAGCATGAAATGTGGCTAAGTGAGAAAACATAATGCAGGCAAGTCTTCCAGGAAGTCTCCAGTCTGAGGAGTGGGGGTTCTGTTTCCTGGAAAAGTGTGAGCATTGTCTTAAAATGTATTTAAAAGGAGGAGGGTTTCGAGGTGGCTTTATCCAGTTTGTTTTCAGGAAGAGAAAACCACAAGGTGTTTCAGAAGTGAAATGTTTTTGTCATCTGTTTATTGATTTTATTTATTTAAATTTTAAAAAAAAAAAAAGGATGGTGTGTATGTGTATACTTGTTCGTTACCATACTTTTCTTAGTGTGTCTAGTGATGTCAGTCTTTTACAGAGGGACTAGTCAAGGTCCCCAAACAATTTTGCAGCTGTGGTCCAGTCCTTCAGGATGAGTCATGATTCCCCACACTGAATAATAGATGGAAGTATGTAGGAGAGCCTTCCTGAAGTGCGTTTACTTAGGGGTTGATTATGTAAATGTAGATGATCATACATAGTATTCCAAAATACTTGTTCTGGCTGACAACTGTCGGAAGTTTCATTCAAGGTAATATAAAAAGTCCTAAGGGATGAAGTTGCAGACCCTTTTGCTCAAACAGAGTGGACTTCTTCTGGCTTTCCATCTTTTAAAACAAAGCAGATTGGGGGGGGTGGGGTGGGTAGGGGGGGTAGGAGAATACTATGTGTTGTCTTGTTGTGTTGGTTTTCACCTAAAAGTGTCACTGGAGTAGTTAGGAATCAGAGCATGGAGCAGATGTGTTTGAGCATGCTGGTGGCAGTTTGTTCACAGGTTCCCATAGATCCTTTTCATTGGTGTATCTTGGATTGAGCTTTGGTCAATTGTATCTTGTTTTCTAATAGAAATCTTTCCCAGAGTGAAACATAGATCTTGGATATCATTCGTACAGTTGATTTGTGTGGTTTGAGTGTGTTGCAGGGTTCTTGTTGTTGCATCTTTAAACGTGATAGCAAAATACTTCATTACTCTCAGTATTAGCCATAGAGAATAGCTGGAAGGTAAGAATTATTCTCCTTTGCTTTGCAAAATATTGTTGGAAGCTTATTTCTTCAGGGGCACGTAAACAGACCCAGTTAGTAAATGACTGCAGGGAAATACCAATTGTAACACATTTTCAGTGTTAGTAGTAGGTTACCAACTTGTGTTTTCTTGGAAATTAGTGATTCCATTTGCTTGCAACTTTCTAACCTTCTAGGTAGTGGAAGTGAGGGGATACACATGGATGTTATACCAGAAAGTAGGAGATGGATACTAAATTTTAATTGCTATTAAAACAGTGAAATTGAGCAGTGGTATTGATGTGACTGGGAGAGGTTGATGTTATACCTATTCTCTCTTTTCTCCCCCCTTTAGGAGGGCTTTCGAGCTGCCGCTCTGCTGCTGAACAGCATGCAGTCCTTTCGGGAGCAAAGTAGTTACCACGGAAACCAGCAGAGCTACCCGCAGGAAGTGCACAGTTCATCCCGACTGGAAGAGTTCAGCCCCCGCCAGCAGGCCCAGATGTTCCAGAGCTTTGGAGGAGGTGCTGGCAGTGGACGTCGTGGAGCAACAGGAGCCTCTACAGCAATGCCTGGTGAGAGCTCTGGCCATCAGAGCTACCAAGGTTTCAGAAAAGAAGCAGGAGAGTTCTACTATATGGCTGCCAACAAAGATCCAGTGGCGTCGGGAGGGCAGCAGCCACCTCAGCGCAGGCCTTCTGGACCAGTACAGAGCTATGGGCCCCCTCAAGGGAGTAGCTTTGGGAGTCAGTATGGGAGTGAGGGACATGTGGGCCAGTTTCAAACACAGCACTCGACCCTTGGGGGTGTATCCCACTATCAACAGGATTATACTGGTCCTTTTTCTCCAGGGAGTGCCCAGTATCAGCAGCAGGCTACTAGCCAGCAGCAGCAGGTGCAGCAGCTGAGACAGCAGATCTATCAGTCTCATCAGCCTTTACCCCAGGCTTCCAGCCAGTCTGCTTCTAGCACCTCACACTTGCAGCCAATGCAGCGTCCATCCACCCTGCCTTCCTCTGCTTCTGGGTACCAGTTACGAGTCGGTCAGTTCAGCCAACACTATCAGCCACCTTCGTCATCCTCCTCCTCCTCTTTCCCCTCCCCACAGCGTTTTGGCCAGTCAGGACAGAATTATGATGGAAGCTACAGTGTAAATTCTGGGTCGCAGTATGAAGGCCATGCTGTGGGTTCCAATGCACAGGCATATGGGACCCAGTCAAACTACAGCTTTCAGACTCAATCGATGAAAAGTTTTGAGCAGTCTAAGCTGCCCCAAAGTGGGCAACAGGGGCAGCAGCAACAGCACCCACCTCAGCACGTAATGCAGTATTCAAATGCTGCCACCAAGCTCTCTCTTCAAAGTCAAGTGGGACAGTACAGCCAGACTGAAGTTCCTGTAAGGTCACCGATGCAGTTCCACCAAAACTTCAGTCCAATCTCTAATCCATCTCCCGCTGCATCTGTGGTTCAGTCTCCAAGCTGCAGCTCTACCCCTTCTCCACTCATGCCAGGTGGAGAAAATCTCCAGTGTGGGCAAGGCAACATGTCCATGGGTTCTAGAAACCGAATCCTGCAGATGATGCCTCAGCTTAGTCCTACACCATCTATGATGCCAAGCCCCAATGCTCATGCAGGGGGATTCAAGGGGTTTGGGCTGGAAGGACTGCAGGAAAAAAGGCTTACAGATCCAGGGCTGAGCAGCCTGAGTGCTCTAAGTTCTCAAGTGGCCAATCTGCCCAACACAGTCCAGCACATGTTGCTCTCGGATGCCTTGGCACCTCAGAAAAAAAGTTCCAAAAGGTCATCCTCTTCAAAGAAGGCTGACAGCTGCACCAACTCAGAAGGCTCCTCCCAGGCAGAGGAGCAACTCAAGTCTCCCCTAGCAGAGTCCCTTGATGGTGGCTGTTCCAGTAGTTCAGAGGATCATGGGGAAAGGGTAAGACAGCTGAGTGGCCAGAGCACCAGCTCAGACACCACTTACAAAGGGGGTAACTTGGAGAGATCCAACTCCTCACCAGCACAAGGCCCTCAGAATGAGCCATCAAAACTCAGCAGCAGCCCTGCAGCTAGGGAAGATGTGGCCTCCCCTGATGGGAAGGAAGCTGTGGTGGCTGTGGAAAATGCCCCAAAAGTGAATGAAAAGGCAGTTGGGGTGATTGTCTCCCGGGAAGCCATGACAGGAAGAGTAGAAAAGTCAGGTGGACAAGAAAAACCTGCACAAGATGATACTTCCACAGCCACTCAGGCACCAGCTAGTGCTAGTGCAACAAAAGAAACTGGGCATGCAGGGACACAGCCAGAAACTCAAGGAGGAAGTAAAGGGAGCAAAAGTGGAGATAACACTAACCATAATGGAGAGGGGAACAGCCAGCCTGGTCATGCAGTTGTTGGGCCAAATTTTCCTACAAGAACAGAACCTTCCAAATCTCCTGGCAGTTTAAGATACAGTTATAAGGATAATATAGCAGCCGGTATACAGAGAAGTATTGGTGGCTTTCCACAGTATCCTTCTAGTCAAGAAAAAGGGGACTTTCCAGGGCACAGTGAGCGCAAAGGCCGGAATGAGAAGTTTCCTAGCCTCCTGCAGGAGGTCCTACAGGGGTACCATCATCATCCAGACAGAAGGTATTCTAGGAACGCACAGGAGCATTCTGGGATGGCTGGGAGTTTGGAGGGAGCCATGAGGCCCAATATCTTAATTAGTCAAACCAATGAATTGGCCAATAGAAGCCTCTTAAATAAAAGCATGGGGTCTCTCCTGGAAGGCCCTCACTGGGGTCCCTGGGATAGGAAGTCTAGCAGTGCAGCTCCTGACATGAAGCAGATAAATCTAGCTGATTACCCTATTGCTAGAAAGTTTGATGTGGAGTCTCAGTCTTCTGCCCATGAAGGGGGAGCACTCTCAGAGAGGAGATCAGTGATCTGTGACATATCTCCATTAAGGCAACTTGTCAGAGATCCTGGCCCTCACCCAATGGGGCACATGGGTCCTGAGGCTAGAAGTGGAAGGAGTGAACGTCTTGCCCCTGGCTTGAGCCAGTCAGTAATACTCCCTGGCGGTTTAGTATCCATGGAAGCAAAGATGAAAGCTCACAGTGGGCAAATAAAAGAAGAAGACTTTGAACAGTCAAAGAGTTCAGCTAGTCTCAATAATAAAAAAACAGGAGACCATTGCCATCCTGCTGGCATCAAGCATGAATCTTTCCGAGGCAACGCTAGCCCTGGAGCTGCAGTCTCTGATGCTGCTCCAGACTATATTCCCCAGCAGGACAGTAGATCAACACAGATGAGACGAGCACCTGGCAGAACTGGAAGCAGCAGGGGTAAATCACCTTCTCAATTTCAGGATCTTGCTGATAAGCTGAAAATGTCACCAGGCAGAAGCAGAGGCCCAGGGACCGATCTGCATCACATGAACCCACATATGACACTATCTGAAAGAGTTAACAGGGGTTCCTTGCATTCTGCCTACCCTCAGAATTCAGAAGGCCCATCTTTGGCTTCAGCATATCACACAAATGCTAGGCCTCATGCTTTCGGTGACCCTAACCAGAGTTTAAATTCCCAGTATCATTACAAGAGACAAATGTACCAGCAACAGCAAGAAGAATACAAAGATTGGGCAAGCAGCGCTGCTCAGGGTGTGATTGCTGCATCTCAGCACAGGCAGGAAGGAGCAAGGAAGAGCCCAAGACAACAGCAGTTTCTGGAAAGAGTAAGGAGTCCCTTAAAAAATGACAAGGATGGAATGATGTACCTTCAAGGTAGCTCTTACCATGATACTGGAAGCCAGGAAGCTGGGCGCTGCGTTTTGGGGGGTGACAGTACTCAGAGCAAATGCACCGAACTAAAACATGGTAACCAGAAGTTGCAGCATCACGAATCTGGTTGGGACCTCTCTCGGCAAACTTCTCCTGCCAAAAGCGGTGGCCCTCTTGGAGCAGGCAACCAAAAAAGATTTTGCCCTCAAGAAAGCGATGGGCATCGACGAGAGGAATCTACAGATTTGCCTAAGCCTAGTAATGCTATGCTCAGGCTCCCTGGCCAGGAAGACCAGTCTCCTCAAAATCCATTAATTATGAGGAGGCGAGTCCGTTCTTTCATCTCGCCTATCCCTACCAAAAGACAGCCACAGGATATGAAGAACAGTGGCAGTGAAGATAAAGGGCGACTGATGACTTCAGCAAAAGAAGGAGCTGATAAAACATACAACTCCTATGCCCATTCATCTCAGAGCCAAGATGTTGGCAAGTCAGTTGCAAAGGGAGATTCCTTCAAGGACCTGCCAAGTCCTGATAATAGGAATTGCCCTGCTGTTTCCCTCACGAGCCCAGCTAAGACCAAAATATTGCCCCCAAGAAAGGGGCGAGGATTAAAACTGGAAGCTATTGTTCAAAAAATTACATCTCCCAATATTAGGAGAAGTGTTTCTACCAACAGTGCAGAAACTGGTGCAGATACTGTCACTCTCGATGACATCCTGTCACTTAAGAGTGGACCTGAAGGAGGAAGTGTAGCTGGACATGGACCAGAGGCTGAGAAGAGAAAAGGAGAGATGTCAGATCAAGTGGGGCCAGCAAGCCAGGATACATCTAGTGAAATAAATCTTCCAAGAGCTTCAGAAGAGTGGCAAAGCAGTGAGGATGATAAAACCAAGAAAGAGGCCCTGGAAACTGCCAGTGTTGGTAAAGAAGGAGCAGGATCCAGTGCAGTACCACCACCTTCTCAGAAGTCAGGTGGTCAGGGAAGGTCTGATGGATCTGTAAGCGGAGCTGGAACTCTGACCTTTTCCGACTCAAAAACAATTTCCCCTTCCAGCGTGTTTACTTCTGAACCAAATCCAAAGTCTGAGGAAAAAGATGGAGATGTGACAAACATTTCACCTAAGCCAGATGGTTTCCCTCCAAAGGGATATTTTCCCTCTGGGAAGAAAAAGGGGAGGCCCATTGGGAGCGTGAACAAGCAGAAGAAGCAGCAGCAGCAACAGCAGCAACAGCAGCAACTGCCACCTCTTTCGCCACCCCCACCAGTACCTTCACAGTCTTCAGAAGGGGTAGGTGGTGGTGAGCCAAAGCCGAAGAGGCAAAGGAGGGAGAGGCGAAAACCTGCAGCACAGCCACGGAAGCGGAAGCCTAGACGAGCTGCTCCAATTGTGGAGCCTCAAGAACCAGAGATCAAACTTAAGTACGCTACCCAGTCTGTAGATAAAACTGACTCCAAGAATAAGTCCTTTTTTCCTTATATTCATGTGGTGAACAAGTGTGAATTAGGCGCTGTGTGCACAATCATTAATGCGGAGGAAGAAGAGCAGAACAAATTGGTGAGGGGTCGGAAAGGACAGAGGTCTTCAACACCCCCTCCTAGCAATGCAGAGAGCAAAGTGCTGCCCACCTCAACGTTCATGCTGCAGGGCCCTGTAGTAACAGAGTCTTCTGTCTTAGGGCATCTGGTTTGCTGCCTGTGTGGCAAATGGGCCAGCTATCGTAACATGGGTGACCTCTTTGGTCCTTTCTACCCCCAGGATTACGCAGCCACCTTGCCCAAGAACCCACCTCCAAAGAGGGCTACAGAAATGCAGAGCAAGGTCAAGGTACGGCACAAAAGTGCTTCTAATGGTTCCAAGACAGATACGGAAGAGGAGGAGGAACAGCAACAACAGAAGGAACAAAGAAGCCTAGCTGCTCATCCCCGCTTTAAGAGGCGGCACCGCTCTGAGGACTGTAGTGGAGCCTCTCGGTCACTTTCAAGGGGAGCTTCTTGTAAAAAAGCAACCACTGACGGTGGCAGTGGTGGTGAAAAGACTCCTTTGGACTCAAAACCCTCTATGCCCACTTCAGAAGGTGGCACTGAGCTGGAGTTACAAATTCCTGAACTACCTCTTGACAGCAATGAATTTTGGGTCCATGAGGGTTGTATTCTCTGGGCCAATGGGATCTACCTGGTCTGTGGCAGGCTCTATGGGCTGCAGGAAGCTGTGGAGATTGCAAGAGAGATGGTGAGTACCTAACCTTGCAATACAAAATGATTTGTTTTCATTTGCAATGTGTATGCCATTTGGAATGCCATTTTTCCTTCTGTCATGTCTTAAGTGATCATCTTTCATTTTAAATAAATCTCTGGTATTGTCCTTTTGATGGCCTCATTTAGATCTCTGCCACACCTGATCAGAAAGATTTTTCAGGCATCAAAAAGCTGGATGCTCATTGCCTGCCAAAATTCTGTATGTCCAAAGGCTTTTTTATGACTACAGTGATCTTTTTTCTTCTCCCTATTCTATCCAGTTAGATATTTAATATTCTCTGGGGCTCTTCTTGGAGTCATACAGCGAAAGGACAAGTGGCAGCAGACACAAATAGCAACAAATAAAATTCCAACTTAGGCAGAAAAATTCACAGTGAGAGTAGTCAAATATTGAATTGAGGGAGGGGGAATGACAGATAAGCTGTGCAATATCTGTTCTTGGAGTTGCACAAACGTTACTGAGCAAGGCCCTAAGCAAACTGCTTTACCTCTGAAGTTGGATCTAGATTAAAAGTTGGCCCTGCTTTCAGCAGGGGACCCTTCCAACCTAAGTTATTCTGTGACTGTAACACATATTACACAACTGTAGGAGAATTTGCAGTCCTTGCAAAATAAGATGGATAGAGCTTTAAGTGAAACATGGATGGGTTTGGCATTGATGAATTCAATACGAACTATACCAGAAATCATACTGATAATTGACTTTCTCCTGTGAGAGTATACAATGAGTGAGAAGAAATATGTAAAATTAAAGCAAGGACAAAGGGAGAACTTTATTCACAACCACCTGGTTGGGGATAGAGACTCCTGCAATTCTTGATTTTCTGAGACAGAAGCTTGCACTCTAAAACACAGTTTTGTGGCTTTCTTTACCATCATTGGTATGCTGCATCCCTTTATTTATGGTTATACCTTTGGCATTATGTTTTCTGTCCTGGGCCAGACCATGGAAGAGGCACTAGACTACTTTTTCCTGTTGCCTTCAGATTCTTCCTTTTCTAGGCAATGTTGGGATCCAGTTTTCGTATCTTCTTCACTCTGTATTGTTACATACAGCGTATTTGTTTCGCCCCCGTGAGCTTTTCTCTTCAGGTTTGATTCCTGGCTTGTTCCGCATTTCACTCGCTGTTCTTTGACAGTAATTACATGCTGCTTTGCCCTAACTTGATTTGGACTGCATTCTTGTTTCTAGCCTCTCATTAAACAAAGTCAGTTAATTTCATCTGGTTTTCATTGAGCCATGCCTGCATGCTTGTTCTGATGCAACTGCTCGATTTCTTACCTCTGATAAACGCAAGGTTTCTTTCAGGATCTCCACCACTGTTTGGATTCTACTCGCAATGTGACCTTGCTTTCATATACTTCTTGTAGTTCACCAGTATTTTGAATTTGGATTGCTCCAACCTGATTTTCCCTTTTTTCTGTTTTCAGGGTGTGTCTTTCATTTATGATCCTTGTTCTCCCAGTAGCAAATGCCTTCTCTGTATGTTTTTGAAGCACTTGTTCTCCTCCAGCAATCCTTTTTGTGTTCCTGTACCTACAAAGGGGCTATGCCCAGCAGAAAGGTGCTACACTGTTAGGCTCTAAATCAAACTTGACAAATAGTAGTCCATTATCCACAACGTTTTAGTGAGTTTTGTGTATTGTTTGATGTTTAGTTTTCTCTGCATGGGATCTTGATGACTTTGAATGAATACAGTTTGGCTTACCCTTTATCACTGTCTTCCAGCCACTGTGATCATCTCCTTGTTACAAATAGGTTTTTGGTTTTTTGTTTGTTTTTTTTTGTTTGGGTTTGGTTTTTTGTTTGGTGTTTTTTTCTTTTTTCTTATTAACCTTTCATCTACCTTTATGGCACTGTACAAGAACATCCTGTCTCCCTTGAACCTTGTGTCCTTTCTCTCTACTACTTTCCTTTAATCACTTGCTGAACTCCTAGCTTTTGTTTTCCTTCATAGTACCTGTAGACATGAGTGTTTCCCTTTTTTTTTTTTTCTTTTTAAAGCAGCATACAGACTGCCTGTGGCCCCTCTTGCCTTTGCAACTACCTCTTAATTTCCTTTACCCTTTTTCATCTCAAAATTCTTTGAGTGCATTGTCTGGGGCTCTTGTCCTCCACTGCTGCTTTGATTGTGCTCTACTACAATTGTAATCGGTGTTTATGGTGTTCTCTTCCTAGCTAAGGTTCAGATCCAGTACTTAATTTTCCTTTCCCTGTCAGCTACATTTGTCACTATCAGCTGTGCTGCTCTCAAAGTGTTGTTCCACTGTTCTTTCCTGTCTGTGTCCTCTTTTGATTACCTCCTTCCTTTTGACTGTGGTGGTTTTTTGTTTTGTTTTTTGTTTTTTTCAGAGACTGTTGTTCAGTGAAACCCCCAGCTTTTTGTGGGGAGCAATGAAGCAGTGAATTTTTTAAGCTGGGAGTAATGAAGTTCTGTGTGTGCTTTCCTTCCCTTTATCCTGGAATACCATTCCTTTGGGTAGTTTTTGGTAACCCAGTCACTTTTTGCCAGAGTCTTGTAGAGCTTCATTTTTGCTCCAGACTTGCTTTCTTCTGCCACAAACTTAGAAATTGTTTTTGAATTCATGGTGAGGGCTCAGACTCTCCCTTCAAAATGTGACTTCAAAATGTGGAATCAAAATAATCCTTAAGTCACTGCCTGCCATTTTGTTCTGATTTTCTTGTCACTCAGAGCCACAATCTCCTCACTTGATTTTAAAACTATTTCTTCCTAATCCTTCCTGTTTTGCTGTAAGAATTACTGCTTACTTTCTGTGTATGAGAAGTAACATGTAGCCTTTCAATGCTTTCCACTGTTCTGTCTGGGTCTCTGCCTCTGAAAGTTCAAAGTCTTTAACTAGATTTAAGAACCACCATTTTTTTTGTGTTTGCTTTGTTTTTTTATGTCTTAATACAAACACAGTAACAGGTGTCCTAGTTGAACGCTGAGCGCTTCTGCATTATGTCCATAAGAGTAGTCCATCTTTCTCTTTCACCTTTGTCACAAATAATGGAACAGATTGTCTCCTAGCATTACTTTAGCCTTAACCTTTTTATTCTGTTGCAGCAAACTGTAGTGCTCTGGTCTTCTCTGGAAGCAGTATATCCTTCCCCTTGCAGTTAGGAGAGGGTTACCTGCAACGCAAAGGTGGCAGTGAGGCTGTGCAGAGGTGTACCTGCCAGAAGCCATCCCCAGGCAGTGGAAAGGCTCTGTTGAACTAGACTCTTTTGCCCCACTGCCTGAGGATAGCCTTCTGGCTCAGACAGCTGATTTTCTACGCTTGTTGCATATGCTTTCTCTTCACCTCTTCCTTGCTTTGCAAGTACATTTTCTTTTTGTTCCCTCTGATGTGCAGATCATCAGTGTTAGTGTCCTGGAAAGGCAGATGTGCAAACCACATAGCTGTTGGGTAGCAGGAGGCAGTAGACGGGTGCACAAGCATACAGGAATCTGGGTCTTCGATTTGTTCTAGGGTAAGGAAAGACATTAGTTTATGGCATATGAAGGGTCATGAGCCTAGAAGTGAATTATTCCTGTATGTAACACATTCTGTGAAATTAAATACTGCCATAATTCAAAATCTACGTAAGCTGTTTGTGATACCCACAAAAGGCAGATGCGCACCAAGCATTAACTGCATTCATACCATTAGGTAAGTTGAAATACTTTCTTTAGAGATCTGGCTCTATTGTTGTTGCTTATGCAGCATCCTAGTATAGAAATAAGAAGCTTAAACTTCTGGTCAAAGGCCATAAACCATCGAACCATGAGGTAGAGTTATTGGCGTAAGTAACGTGCTTTGTGTTTCTTCTTTTCACACAAACGCACCTGTTTTTTTCTCATATAGAAGCTTATTATAGATTCCTTCCCCAAACACCTCTTTCTTGTTTGCCTCCAAAACTGGGAAGGAATTAGAAGCATTTTTCTTGCTACATTAAGTTCCTTATATGAACATATGTCTGTCTTAACTGCATTTTTTTTGAGAACAGCCCCATAGTCAATCTCAAGGAAGGCTTAGAACATATGTGAGATTGCACAAAGATCAACTGCTAATAGATACTCTTGAAGAATTTGAGATGAGAAGGTATTATCTTAAAAAGGTTTACCAAACTGTGAAGTGACTCTCCTGAAGTCTGAGCTTTCCTTGAAGTCTGATTTCACCCTAGACTGGAAATGGTATGAATGTATTATCTTCTAAGTGGCAATCCAGCTGCTTTCCAAAGTGCTAGAATCTGCCTTTCTGAAAGGCCAAATTGTTCCTCTTACTTTGGCTGCTCTAGAAGGCTTCTTGATTCTGACAGTCTGAATAGCTGATCAGATTCATTGGGCTGCTTCAGATGCAGAATGGCTTAATCCATTTTCTTACTTTGAGGTTCAAATTAGATACCCTAGCAGATGGGCCTACCTGCCAAGTGGTATGTCTGTCTCTCTTAAACTGCTTATTAAACTGTGGTAAGGGTGCTAACTGGCCTTCTTGCAGTTAGACATTTTTGGTACCAGGGCTAGTGAGATCTTGAACTGAAAAAAAAGCTGTCTTCCTAGTGCTGGATGATCCTGTTGCCTATAAAATGCTTATTTTCAAATATTGAAGGTGGCCAGAGACTTTGGACTAGGTAAAGCAGATTATAAACTGTTCAGGATAAGGTCTTTTCTTTTTGATACAATCATACAGAAGGTATTCCTGCAGCATGTTTGAAAATATACCCATATTCTTCCTCTGGAATTTTTTTTTTGTTTCTTCTTACAGTCATGTCAGCCCTTTCTTTGCATTTATATATTTGGAAAACTAACAGTTGTATGCAGTTTGCTATAAAATATCTTTAAGGAAACAGTTTCCTACCTTGTTTATCTTCTCATTGTTTTCCTAATCATGAGAATCTTATTTTCACGCAAGATGAAATCTTGGTTACCTTTGAAACTGGCAAAATTATGGAGTCACTTTGGTAGTTTTCAGCAGATTTAATGTTCAAAATAATTGATGGTCTTAGTATTAAATTTAAGAAGCTGTAAGTGAAGAAAACAACAATGAAGAGAACATTCTTTGTGTTTGGTGGAGTTGCAGAATCCCAGAAAATAGTTCTATCATTCTTTTCTATAAAGCTGTTCACTAGGAGGTGGTATGCTGTTTCTTAGAATTTTTTTTTTTAGAACTTTTTTTCCCAAGGCAGATTCTCTGGCCTAGCACAGGTATTATTTCTGGTTTTTTGGTTTTGTTTTGGTTTTTTCGTTTCCTCTCCACATCAGAATTTACCTTGATAAAGATAAATCTAGCTCTTGTTTCGGCTGACAGTGCCCTGTGAAAGGAAAACTTGATTATCTCCCTTTTAAAGATACCTTTTAAAAGGTCTAAGGAATTTAATGCTTTTCTCATCAAGCTCTGCTTTGTTCCTGGTTTGAGAAATCTTTTAATGCTTGTACATGGAAAGAAGTCCTTCAAACATGTTTCCTATGTTGCTTCTTATTGAAAGGATCATCTTGGGTTTCAGTCAGGAGAACTTCAGAGTAACAAGTGGTAAAGGGTAAAATCTGCCCATGCTCTACAGTATAATGGAAGGAGATTCTGGGCTTTCTCTTGCCAGTCTGGAATTTTGTCTGTCTGACACTCCATGGATTATCTTTCAAAGTCTGCTTACCTGAAGAGGAGGAATCTGCCTGCTTTAGGACTGTTAAGAAGCCTGTTCAGAAGGTCAGACTGATTTGTGAGAAGGTTCTTAAAAAACACATATGGGTTTACAAAAGTGCAGAAACTACATGTATGTCTCTTTCTCTGCAAGTTGATACTTAAATATTTGATTTTTTCATTACTGTTGGGCAGTGTCAGCCTTCTGGCTCCTGTTGAGTGTACCTTCGTTAGTTTGTAGGGCTGAAGGTAGGTTTGCATATGCTATGCAGAATTCATGGAAAACAACTTCTGGTTTCACAGAGAAAAGTTGTCCTTGACCACTTAAGACTCCTGCTAGTTCATCTCCCAGTGTGTCTTATCTGCTGAAATATGTACCATAGAGGAAATAAAGATTGCCTATCTGTAACATTTTATTTACTCTGTTGCTTTCATAGAACCATTGTCTTGTTTACCACTACCATTCTGGACCCTAGCTGTAAATTTGTTAAAGAAAGGTGCCTAGAGGGATCACTAGGCTTAAGCTATTTATATTCTCAGATTTGGGAAATCAAAGCCTAACAAAAACGCTGCTCCATGCCATAAGTAATTGCTTTTAAAAGGTTCCTAACCATGTGGCTAATCAAATGCCTAAGCTGGGGAATCAGTATGAACTGAGAAAAATGTGGAAGATTAGCTACCCCTGGCAAAAGAAAGCAAAACAGTTTCTAGTCCCGGAAACCGTGAGTCTAAAGGTGTCACTTTATTCTGAATGTCTTATTTGGCACAGGTGTGCTTTGTTATCCCTAAGCCAGGCCAGGAGTGAGTTGCTGTCAAGAGGGGTGCTCCTACTTCATCCATTGTGCAAGCTGCTTGCTCCCACTGTTTCCCTTGTGCTAGATCTACCAGCTGTGCATTTGCACAGTGGGTTGATTTCTAGCTAGCTAATCCATCAGAAGACTAGCTTGGGGTGGGGGATCTTTGTGCTAGATCAGCCATCTGAATCTGCTTACTCTCTGAACCGTGTTTGCTGCGTCTGACAGGGAGGGCCCTTTCCACTGGCAATTACAACCATTAGATCAAGTTAGCTGTAACACAAAACTGTGCCCAGGTGACACCACCACTTGAAAATGGTTTAGGCCCACAGTGCTACTGTTTCTAAGTGTTGCGAGATGAATGCTGACCTTCTATTCATCATCCTTTTTGCAAAGAAAAATGTGCAGAACTTTGACATATTTTTTTCCCTCCCTCCTTCCCTCTCCCCCAAAAAACCCCTCAAGTGAAGTTCTGCATCAGGTCAGGGTTCAGCTGAAATAATAAATCTGCCTCTTCAAAGACCACATGCCTGGCAAACACAGGAAGGAAAACCTGTTTCTCTCACCCAGATCTGTAATAGGGAGAATTTTCCAGAGTAGGAAGAAGTGACACTGGAGCTTGTTAATTTTTCACTGTGGGGAAGGGGAAACTAGTAATGAATTTTAAAACTGCCTGTTAGCAATGGTTGACAAAAGGATAAATAGAGAACATTGTCTTCCTATTTTTATCTCTGGCAACAGCTTTTAGTATGCTTTAACCCCTCAAGTGAGAAGTGCCACAGAATCTCAAGGCACCTTCTGCAATTACCCTTACAGTGGTTGAGTTCTTGGTTTTCATTGACAGACTGTCCAAACATCTAGTTGTGTGAACTGGAAACTTGCGCTTTCTGTCTTGAAGACAGTCTTTAGTTCAATTAGTTTAACATTCATTTTCAGTCCTCAGGAAATGGCAGGATCTTTAATATTCTTCTGCAGTGTTACAAAAATAAGGAAGGATGAAATTTTGGGTGGAGAATAAATTTTGAAAGACAGTCTGAGTAATGAACTTCAGATTCAGTTTTCTCAGAAAGGCATTGCCATCTGCTGTGCTACTGAAACTCTGTGCTGTCGTGACTCCTGGTCTGTCAGAGTGTGCTGCCACAGAGATAAGAACCTGGTAGGAGCCCCTGTTGTATCTCAGTTCATTGCCTTCCTCTGGTAGGAACCTCGAAGTGTGAATGACTAGTGCTACAGCACTTCGTAGCTCACAGCAGCTCTGTGTATTGGTATCACAAGCCTCAAATGCTGAAGAGGTGAGCAGGCAGAATCCACATCTACATTTCTGAATCATGTATTTCAATATCTTGAGTGATTGGAAGCCATTATATTTGTGAGTTCATATATATTTGTGAGCTGGCTTCCTTGGCTTTATTGTGAGTAGAAATCAGGTAAAACTGGTGCAGCGTATTGGTGATCATGGATTATAGATGGCAGGAAATACAGTTTAGTTGAGGTCTTAAACATAAAGATGATACTGGGAAAAGACTTTTCCAGTATCGACCTCTTGTATGGGGGCAGCGAGAAAATGAAGGGTAGGCAGGGAAGTAATTTCTGTGCATCTTTACTAGCAGACTCCTTTGCCATTAGTTTATACCAAAGTATGGACATTATGTCTGTGCTCGCATGTGGTTTTATATTTTACTGTTTGTCTAGCATGTGGAGTGAGGAAAGCAGAAAATAGATTTACTGACAATAGAGTGTTGGGAAAGAAAAGGATGTTTAACCACTCACATTAGTTGTAGCCAGAAGCACTGGAAACTTGTATGTAAAAAGCAGCTTGCTCATTCCATAGTTGTGGCCTTTCTGTAAAGCATTAGGGATCCTCAAAATTTATGTACAATTTTTGTTTAAAAATACATTTAGGTAACTTTAATTTCTAAGAAGCTCTTCCAAATGTGAATGGGGCCTTCTCTGTACAGATTTCTAAACAAAGCTTTAGAGCTTTTTGTCTGGCTATCCACAAGCTCACATGATCCTTTTTGTGAGAACGAAGTTGCCTGTTACTGTAGAGATGCCAAACTCTTGCTAAATTCTCAATAGTGAGTGAATACAATCCACTTACATGTCATTTTAGCTTGAATCTTTTTAAGCTGTGCTGGCAGAAAGGTTGTTAAGATTCCCCAAAACTGGGGAGGAGGGTTGTTGTGCTGTTCGTGTTTTGTTAACTTAAACTGAACTAACTTTTTAAAACTTAGACTAATTCCAGATGGTAGTCACTTAAGCTGTATCCCCTTAACTTCATTAGCAGAATGCTACTGACAAATAAGTGTTGAAGGACATTCAAGAACTCCGTAAGTTCTTTCTGCACCATGCCACTGTGTTTAAAATGGCCTGTATTTGATAAAACTAGGCAAAAATTTTCAAACTTTAAAAATTTTTTTCCCTGCTTATGGAAAAAAATAGTTCTTTTTTAATCTTTCCTTGCTGTTCAGTTTGATAAGAGGTAAATCTCTGGAGGTAAGGATTCATGTCTTTGTTATGTAATATTGTATGGATTATTAGAATTACATCTTTTTGTAAGATTTTTTGTTTTTAAATAAAAACATTTAGAATCATACAATGATTTGGGCTGGAAGGGACCTTAAATATCATCTAGTTCCAACCCCCCTGCCATGGGCTGGGACATCTCCCACTAGACCGGGCTGCTCAGAGCCCCATCCAACCTGGCCTTGAACACTGCCAGGGAGGGGGCATCCACAGCTTCTCTGGGCAGCCTGTGCCAGTTTTTCTGTTTTATTTTAAAAATAAAAACATTATCCTGAATAATTTGATCACTGAATAAGCAAAAATAATGCTTCAGCTATACTAATGTTCTACTGTTCATAATAAAGGAAAGCTCTTCAAACATTGCAATGCAAACCAAGTTCATAAAGACCTATATAAGCATAATACTTTGTGCAGTAGCCAGACTGAGGTAGGAATGGTGCAGGCAAAACTGAGGCACTTACTGATGGTGGTGTGAGGTTTTGGGGTTTTTTTTAATACAATATAAAAGCAGTTCTTTAAACTTTTTTCCTTTCAAGAGTAAATTTTCATCTGTCTGCCCATTATAAACCTAGTTATGTAACCCCAATATCTTTTTTTAATTAGAGAAATATGTTCTGAAAGAGGTTAGATTAATTTCCCTAGATTTAGAAAGATGAGTAAAAATAAAACTGAAGTATGATGAGTATTCATGTAGTAATTTTAGAAACTACAGCAAAATTAAAACTCAGTTTTTTGCCTTGAAGAATGTTACTCTGCAGAGACAAGAATTGGAGAAAAAAGGTTCTGTGTTGCATTTTGCTTGAGGTTATGGAAGAAGCCAGGAATGGAGTCTGAGTTCCCTGAATCTTAAAACCATCCTTTTCAGCTAATCTACACAATGCTACTCTTACACTGTTGTGCTCTGGGTATTTTTTCTTTCTTGGCAGATGAAATATTTTTCAAACGATTTCATACACTTAGCTGGACTCTGCGTGAAGTATAGGATAGTCTTCATGGATAGAGCACTTTGGAAAAAAGTTATTAATGAACTTTCATTGTTACGGATTGGATCTCTGCCAGCTGCTTAGTGATTAAAGTTTAATTGCATGATGATTAGTTTTCATTAGTAAGCAATTAGCATTTAACAGCAGTCTTGTATTGCTAAAGCTATGGGCGAGCATAAGTGTCTTGAGCCATGTTGAGAAGGTACGTAGCTGGAGGTGTGGGCACAAAGTTGTTCAGGGAATATGGGGATGGGAATTCTGATGTTAGTTGCCCTCACCAGCTCGTTCCTGCGGCAGCATTGAGCCAGGAGAGAAGACAGGAGTGGGAAGTGGAGCAAACAGCCAACACAGCGCAGCCTGGACATAGGGCACAGAGACTGGCTGTGGGTTAGCCCTCACAGAGGGAGTTAGCAAAACTAGTTGTCTTCTTCAAAGGGCCCTTTGAAGTTCTGAGTTGTGCTCACAGTAATGCTGGTTTTCATAGTCTTACCCCACTCCTTGCCACAGTAGAACTTTTTTTTCTTTTTTTTTTTTTTTCCAGAATTCCCCCTGAACTTGATGAAATTCCCATTTTTACTGTGATGGCAGTCTTTGGTTTCTTTGTGCCACAGTGGGGTAAATTAGGGGAAAGATGAGTACGGGGCAAGGGCTGGGGGAAGTGGAATAAGATGAGGGTAGAGGGAAGTAGGAATATAGCAAAAAGTCAAGGCTCCTTTGCTGTTAAAGGTACGGAAGAGTGCAGAGTGTTCCTTGTAAACCACTTTTGCTCCACTGAGGAGTCTGTTGTGAAAATGAAATATGGCGGTACTTTCATCTAGGCTACGTTAGGGTGTTAGAAGCCATTCTCCTCCCCCATGCCTCCCCTTCTTACACCACTACTGCTCTCTGACTGAACTGAGTCAGGTAGCTGATCTGGCCAGAAAATTCTCCCACCCCCTCCTCCTGCCCCCCTCATTTTTATCAAGCTATTTTTTTTTTTTTTTGGCTGGACCAGCTTTCTTGACTCTTCATGTCAATACTAATTACAGAGAAATGCCCCAGCTAGTGATAGGAGGGCAGAGCAGATAGTGCAAGCACAAACCAATGTCTTAAAATGGTCTGGAAGTGAGTCAAGACTGGTCAAGACCATGCCTTCAGATAGAACATTTTTCCCAGAATGATATTGCTAATTATACAAACTAGTAAATTCAATAAAAGGTACATTTTAAAATTTGTCTGAGGTGGTTCTCAAGTGTATATAGAATTGTAGAATGTCCTGAGTTGGAAGGGACCCCCAGCTTTGCAGCATTTATTACTGGTGTCAAGTGCAACCATCTAGTTGTCTAGACATACGAAAAGGTAGGGGGTTTTCTTTATTATTATCATTATTATTATTCTGTGATCTAGAAGCAGTAGGGACTGGATGTTCCCTCCCCTCCTCTGGCCTAATTTGCCAGCTGGAGTAACCTAAAGCAGGCATTTATCTTCAGTTAAAAGGACTAAAATAGCTGCAGTTTCGAGAAATTCTAGCAGTGCTCAGGGTGTGACTTTAATCATGTAGATCTACTTAAGTTGTCCTAAACTTGCTGAACGGTTGATGAGAGTAGACGTAACAGCATAGGACTTAGCTTAAAATACCAACTCTACTCAAGATGGAAAGAATACGGTGAGTGGCAGAGCCCACCCAGGGCTCTGTGTGCTGCTGCTGCGCCCTTTGTCAGTACCTCAGCTACCAGTGGTAAAAATAGATTGCATATGTCTTCCTGAGGTCTGGTTGCACAAGCAGTCATAGCATAAATACACTTAAGACTTATCTCGACCAGCCTGTTGTTGTCTGTCCTAAGATTTCCTTCTATTTGAGAAAATAGTAAAGGTTGATGTGAAAAACTGGTTGTGCAGTCTTCACTTACCATTGGGAGGGGGGCTTTCTTTTCCCATTCCCCGTTTTCTTTTGATTTATGCTTCAGTCCTTTAGCTTTTACTCAACTGTGTGTGTGTCCTTTTCTCATGGCTTATCATTTCACAAAATGTGGTTTTGTTGGTACTTTGCACTATAGTGCTGTTAATTGCAGCTTTTCTTGCACCTCTGACTCTTTTATTCTTACTGAGAGCTCAGTCTTGCTAAGTTTTAGAAAGTTATTGATGATTAAAGGGGACTGTTCAGCTTCATAAAAGACTGGAGGATGTCCTAGCATGAATCTCTGAAATGGGGACTTTCTCTATAGGACATTGCTTCTCAATGTGAAATTTAAAAGGAATAAAAAAAAAAGGGGGGGTGGGGAGGCAACTTCTCGTACTTGAGTTCAGGTTTGACAGCTGTGAACTTTTCAGACTTTGTGCCTGCACTGTCAAAAATTCCCTATGCGGTCTTTGACAAGTCAATTAATTATTCTGTAAAGTAGGCCTTAAAACCACTTATTTTGTGACCATTAAGACAAATTTGTGGAGTGCTTTGAAAATTGGAAGTACAGCATGTGTTTAAATTGTCAGATGTTCTTAATTAAATTGGAAGATTAGGGAGCTGATACAAAGTTGCATTGGTTTTAGTTGCATAGATGTAAAGTTTGTTCATGTATCATTTGGAGTCAGGTCCACAAAAGATGATAAAAATGTTTTTGTTATGTGTTCATCTGATGTTAGCTTTCTCTTTTCTTGTAGAAAGTTAAAATGCTGAAGTTCCTAACTTAAATGTGTTGATAGCATATGTAAATTATTAAATTTAATTGTTAAGTGTTTTCTAGGGGAATAACTATTCAAGTTAAACTTAATCACTAAAATTTCAAGGTCAACACAATGCATAACCAATGCTTTTAAAAAAAACCCAAAAACAAAAACAAACTTTTTTTTTCAGATGTTAGTTTTAGGAAATAGTTTAGATTAGAAAAATACCAATACTCCCATTATAGGTACATAAAACTATTTTATGAGGTTTTAATGCAGTCTTAACTCCTAGGCTTAAATTTAATTATTTCTCCACTGAAGTGTCACACTTTAACAGTGGGTAGAATAAGGATTCTTTAGTGATGCCACATGGTACTATTCCTCTAATCAGAAATCTGCAGAGGTAGTTTCTGGGGAACAGGAGTTTTGAATATTTATCAATAAATTCAGTTTTCTAGACAAACGACTTCAAGGGTAATGCTAAAAGAAGAATTTTCTGTTCTGAGTCTCTGAAGCTGTCTAGCAAAGACTACTAACACTTCTGCTTTTGGGGTAGGGCCTTCAGAAGATGGCGGAATAAGAAATGAGAAGAGGGTATGCCTGTATAAAATAAATGAAAAATAAACCAAAAATGCCTGTATCCTTCAATTTCCACCTTGGGTGAAAAAAGGTTGAAATACCTCTTTGATCTTGTACAGTGACTTATTTCTAGTAGTTGCTGGCTCAAACCAGTCCCTTTTATCTTAGTATAGATTGATCTAGATTTATAAAAACTGAAGATGTGGCTTGCAATAGATAATATTATTGCCTTTACCTCAGTTCAGCAGTGTTCTTAGCCCAAAAGATCTTAATTAGGTTTTTTTGTTTGTTTGTGTGGGTTTTTAGGGGTTTTTTTGTGGTGTGTTTTGTGTTTGGGGTTTTTTTTTGTTTTTCCTCTTCAGCTCTGGGGTGAACTACACAGCTCCTAAATCCTTGGAGGAAGTTCTTCCCCCAGAAGAACAACATTAAGTCTGTCCCTTAAGGAAACTACTGACACTACCTCAGCTGCTTCGTGATATCCAGCTGGAATGCCATCGGACCTTGGACTTGTGCTTTATTTCTATTTGCTGCTGCTTCTAAACTGCTGCTAGCTCATGTGAAGTTTTCCCGTGTCATGTGTGTCTGGCAAGCCTACTGACCCTAGATTATTTTGAATAAATTCAGTTTAGAATTCATGAAAAGTAGCTGTTATTGTAATGGGCAGTTTAAACAGCACATTATATCATGGTTTGTAGGGTTTTTTTTTTCCCTGATGATTATTGAATAGTGAAATAACATATTCCTCTTCAAACCCATTCAGATATTTGACCAGCTAAAATTATTTCACATAGAGCACCTCGTCTGGATCTGAGGTCATTTCATCAATGTGCGTTGCTAATTTGTTTAGTTTTCCTCAACTGTGTGTGATTATTCATTGCTGTAGTTCCTGAGCTTGTATTTTCTTTTTTTTTTTTTTTTTTAATGCTGATGTGTTACTTGACAGCTAATCGGTAAAGAGAGATATGTTGTTGCTCATCTTCGGCTGCTTTTCCTGCATGGTAGCAACAGCCACCAGTGATCTTGGTGCACTTGCGTGCACTTTGCTACTCCTTATTGTAGCTTTGCCGTCAACTATGGCTCCAGCAGCCTTCTGGAGGAGTTGCCTTACCATCATTCTCTCTTTAACAGCATTGAGTAGTATTTTTATTTGCCACCCTTTTTCTAGACACATGTTCATTTTCCATTAAGATGAGCATTATACCTTTTTCACCCATCCTTACTTGCGGTGGAAGATATTTTAACTGCAATAGGAGCAGCTCTTTAGACCTTAACTTAAGAATTAGTATTCTTATTAATGAGTAAACATCCATTTGTAATACTGTTAATTTTTTTTTTTCCTAAACTAGTGTTTTCACTTACCTACTTACTTCCTCTTATGCTTCAAACATAAGTTACTTGTCATTATTTTATCTACCTTCATCCTGCTTCTTTCCCTTCTTTCAGTTTCAAGAGCTTATGATCTACTTCCAAACAGTGCATCCTGGCGAATTTTCTAATTTCCCAAATGAAGTGCCTCAATTTCAAAACCCTGCACATTTACCTTTGTTTTCCTTCATGCATTTCTTCAAAGCCCTTCTTGTCTGGGATTTCTGCTGAACAATTGGATATGCTTAGCCTGCTGCTGTGATGGACTCTACCCAACACTGCTGGCTCAGTTTCACCATTCCTATTTCATCCCTTTGTCCACCAACGCTTTGTTCTGTATTACCGAAGTGTCTTGCACAGTGGGGCTCTGTTTATGATGAGGGCTTGCACAGATTATTACAAATAATGACAAACGGTTTATTTCTGTCCAATGTTACAAGTCTTCGAGTTGTTGGCAGGGGTGGATTTGTGCTGCACCCTTTTTCCTGCCAGGTTACATAGGTATTTAATACCTTGTCAAAATCTTTTCCATTTACAGTTTGCCTTGCTCAAAAGCATTTCCCTTATTTTTAAGCCTTTACAAAGGTTTTTGTTTCTGTTGAATCCACTACCACTAATAACATAGTGATTGTATGAACAAGACCTTTTTTTTTTTTTTTAGCCTTTTAGCATCATCTCCTTTTTTTCTTTGACTGAAGGAAAACTGGTTCTGTCATGCAGTTTGCCTCTTGAAAACAAATTCCTTGAGTTTATTCTTTTTTCTTGCTTATGTCAGTTTTTTCTATGTCACTCCAGTCATTGGTATTCAAAGGTATTGCTGGGCGGGGGGGGGTGTGGGGGGTGGCATTTGGTAATTATTTAATTTATCCAAAAACTCTTCCCTTGTGGTTGTGATGTTGCTTTGTTTTAAAGCAACTGCATGCTGCTGTTTTATACTGCACTCAGTAGAGCTTGTGCTAAATAGAAATTCACCATATATTTGGATATTTCCTGTAATTACTACACAAGATGTTCAGGAAAGAAATCTAGTACTGGCAGAAAATCCAACTGGAGTAAATGCTCTCTCTTGCTGACTATGCTGTTCCCACAACTCTGTATGTCCTTATCACATAATCACTGCTTGAAAATTTGAATTTTTTTTCTCTTTTAAGTCTGCTCTTCTATCTTTCAGACCTTTTCGTAACGAAATTGTACTTATTGTTGCACATTTAATTCCCCAAATGAATAGCCAAGATAGTGTAAACTGTATTTTTTTTTTTGTGCTAGACTTGCATACTTTAGCAAATTCAAATCCCTATACTTATAAGTGGTTTTCTGAAATGTTGCTGTCATTCAGTATGGCTCTTTGTCATCAAAGGAAACGAGATCTATGCGTTTCTTGTCTTCTTGGACTTGGTAGTCTATGTATTATTTTAATATTCCTTTTAAAATAGGAAATGGCTACAAAGGTCTGTACTTAGCCTGGTTAATTTGAAATTAAACACGCCTTTTCATTACCATTTAAAGCTACTATTTTTTGCTAATTTTGCTAAATCTGTTTTAGTTAACCATCAGTTTACTCTTGAAGTATCTAACCTACATTCTGTTTCAGTTATGTTTGGTCCTTATTTCATTTGTGATGGTGGGTTGTTCTGGATTTTTTTGTGGGTGTTTTTTTGTTGTTATTTGGGCTTGTGGGTTTCTTTTGTTTGTTTTTTCCACCATTGTTTGAGAGGCAGGGAGGGTTCATATTCCATGACTGTCTTAGCTTTTCGCCAGTCTCATCTCCTAGTGTATGTTCATGCACATTTAAGCCTTTGATCACTCCATCGAGTGAATGAAACACTCGGGCTTGTATGGAGTATCAAACATGAATTTATCACTTAGATCAGATTTCAACCCTTTTATATTGTGTTAGTTTAGCTCATCCTTCCTGTTATGGAGGCAAGACTGAAGAGTCTTAAAAACTTGTATCCTAACAGTGTAATTTCTGGGTGCCTACATTCTTTTTAATAATCATAGGGGATTTTGTTGTTCATCGTGGAATTTCATAATCAAATCTCTTGATCTACAAAAGAACTGCCATTCCAGGCAGGTACAAAAGTATGTTTTGTTGTGGTGTCCTGTCTCCAGTAATGGCCTGGAGCAGTTATCTTTGGAGATGTGTAGTAAACCAGGCATGTATGGAGTGCTGCTTGCATATTTTCTCCTTTCAGCAATCAACAGCTTTAGAGTAGTCTCTTTGCATCACTGTGTTTAACAGGTAGTGGCATACCTATCCTTGATGAATTTGTCTAATTTGTTTTTGAATTTGCCTATCTTTTGGCCAGTGCAGCATTCTTTGATGATGACTTTTATAGTTTAATTGTTTATTGTTTGGGGGGGGGAACTGAATTATTTTAAATTTAAACCTTTTACTTGTTCTTTCTTCTTGAAAATGGCTAGGAAACATTCCCTTATACACACCATATTTGATTTTGTAGATAACAGTCTCCCTTCAGTTACTTCTTTTCCAAAATACTTAGTCTTGTCTCCTATGGAAGCTCTTTATGTTCCTATTATCTCTCTGGTCTGTGTTTGTTTTTTGTTGGTGTTTGTGTTTTTTTTTCCTGTTCTGTTGTATTCCTTTATTAATTGACTAGAACCACACATAATATGAAGATGTCAGCATACTACAAGAGTAACAGACATAACAAAGACTTGGGTTTTATTACTGATTTCTTTTTGTAGTAACTTCTTATGTTCTGGCTGTCTTTTTGCAGTTGCAGGGACTGCATGATGTTTCTGTCCAGGATGACTACTAACACCTTCCCATGAGTAGTAAAAGCTAATTTAGAGTCTCATCATGTATATACATAGGTGAAAATATTTTCCCCATGTGTATCACTTGGCACGTAACAACATTCATTTTCACCTGCATTTTATCATATAGTTATCCAGGATTGTGAGATGTTTTTGCAGTTCTTTAACATCAATTTGAGATCTGACTACCTTGGATAATTTTACAAACTTCACAAGTTTTCACAGCTAATTGTTTAGCCCCCTTTTAGAGAGTCTCTGTAAGTACATTTGAATAGTTTGTGTCTGCATAGGACCTTGGAAATTTTTGCTGGCAAACCATTCCTTGTCAAAGCTAACCATTTATTTCTGTTCTTGTTACTTTCTCTTTTTCCTTCAAGTTGAGGGAAATAGAATATTCTGCTCATCTCAAGTGCTTCGGTTGTACCTTAATCAGTTTTGTATATATTAAATAAGATTTCCCTTTTTAAGACATTTTTCATTTTTTGTATTTCTTGGTTTTTTTCTACACCATCCATCTTGAGCTGCAGCTTCCCTTTGTGCTTCAGCAGCCCATGCAGCACTGCAGTTCTGACTTTTTACTGTGTTACCTAATGCAGCTTTATTAGTATAGCATCTTCCAGATCATTGATTTGTCTGTTTGCTGAAATCTTGGAATCTAAATTTGTCCTTTGTTTCTTGACTTGAAGATAGATACCCAGTTTTACTTCAGTGACTGTTTTCCTTTATTATTACTTGATTTGCTTGCCGCAGGAGTATATAATCATTGGCAAGAGTACCTTTTAATAATGCAAGTTTAAAGGATTTTTATCTTTTTAATTGTTGGGGTTCATTTTTCTGATATTCTGTGCCTGGTTTTTGGAGAACTTAAATTGTTTGACAGGAAATGGAAACTAATAATTCTTCAGTACTGGTTATTATCTCTAGCCCCAGTCACATAAGCAAATTTTTTCATTAACCGATATCTGCACATCAGAGTGAAAGTGCTGTTTTCCTCTCCTATTTCCTACAAATGCCTTCCCACCCTGCTCTTTTTTCATCTCAATCCCTTTTTGCAGCAGTCTTCCAAAATCACTTATTCCTTTCTCCTACAGCAAACAGTACAAATACATTTTTTTGGTTTTCCTCGTAGCTTGTTGGAGTAAGCTGTCTCTCAGCATCCCACTTTCCAGGAAAGACAACGTGGCTGCCTGCTGCTTCTGTTGCCCTTTCGCCTGGATATTAAATCTGAGCCTCTGCCTAGCCTGCCAACTGTTTAATCAGAAATAGTCAGAAGGCCCTCCTTCCTAATACTGCAGCTGACTCTGAAATCCTCATTATCTTACATCTGCATTTGTGCAGTGCAATTATACAGAAGCAATTATTTTCCTAAAAGCTTATAATTTAAACAGATGGAGAGAGTATGAAAAATGCATCTAACATGTAAAGTGAAGACTTGTACCTGTATAATTAATGCCACATATATTTCGTTTTTTGCTTGCTTTTCTTTTTTAGTAACCTTCAGTTGTTGCTTTCCATTTTATGCCGTTTATGCATTCTTGACACTGGTATGCAAGAAGGGGAAAAAACAAGGAGATACCTAGAAAGCAAAGGAAAAGGGAAGAAAACAGAGAGCAAAGGAAAAACTGGTGCTTGGAAGAGAGGAAGTTAGAATGAGGCCTGAGTGTGGGGCGCAGGCGAGCAAACTGAAAGAAGCAACCAATCAGCAAGAAAAGACTCTTTGGATTATAGACAGTCGAAAATACGATACAGTTGCATCCATTGTGAATGTCCTTGCTTAAACTGCTTTGGTAAGTGTTCCACAAGAAAGATAGTGGAGGGATCATCTGAAAAATGCGTTGTATTAGTGTTAGGCAGAAGCAATTAATTTCCGCTTCTAAGCAACTGTTCCTGCTGCTGCCCAGAGTGTGTGGGAAGGGCTAGTCCAGTGGCTCCCATCCTCCCACCAGTAAAACTGTCCATTGGGGGAATCCAGTACTCCTAGACAAAGACATTATCTTTATCAGTGCAGAGCCAAAGGGAGAAGTTAAGGTGTGTGTTTTACTTGAGCAGCTTGAGCCATTTGTTTTCACAAGCATAAGAGCTTGTTCTTGGTTGGGAGGAAGAAGGTAGGTAGCTCAGGACATGTTTATGTTACAACATCTATGTGGAGTTTGGTACAGATATAAGGGAGGCAAAAAAAGGTATCTAAAACCCACACCGCTATTTATTAAATTTCAAGCAGTGTGCTGTCATAAGATGTTGCTCTCGTGATAATGAAGGCATATAATTTGCAGGGGGTGGGTATGACAACACATGGGATGGGACAAAAAACAAACAAACAAAAAAAACCAACAAAAAACCCCAAACAAAACCACCACACACACAAAAAAACCCCACCTTAAAGCAAAAGAAATATAGCTTAGTAGATGATTTAGTATTTTGAATGAATAAGAACAGCTCTGCTGCTGCTGTGGTAGCTGTCCCCCAACTGTTCACACTTCCAGGTTGGGTGTTACTTCATTTTGGTAGACAGAGAATGATGAGCTGTAGCAAGGAAGAAATGGGCTGCTAATAGCATGGAGAGGTAGAGACAATGTATCTGGCTTTAATACTATTGATAATTTAGTTCAAGGGATGGAGTGTCTCTTCTAAATGGCACTTTTCAGTCTCTCCAGCCTATTCTAAGTGAGATGTATGTGCCTTGTGGCCAGAGATGAATTGTGGAGATAGGACCTCTGAATCAATCTTTGCTGTGTGGTCTTTTTTTTTTTTTCCTTCCCTTCCCTTCCCTCCCCACCCCCTTCCCC